>NW_019379531.1:3315802-3442621 GCF_000648655.2 Copidosoma floridanum | reverse complement strand
TTTTAATTACAAAGAAATAATCTGGCGACTGTTCGTGAATTGTATACACAAAGGATGTCTTCTTTGGTAATTATTATCATGTATATATAATTTTTAATTTTAGTAAAAAAATACCCTAGTTACGATTTCTCGTAGTAACAATAACTGTAAAACGAACTGCGGATTCATTTAATTATGCATTTGGTGCCAGGCTTCGGAAAAGGAAATGGAGAAAGAGAGAGAGAGAGAGAGAGGGGCTCTTGAGGCGTGCCAAGTGCTATTTCGACCTTATTTTCAAATTCCAAATGCATAGTTGAATATGTTTCCTTATCGACCACACATTTGTCAATCGCGTGACTCAACTGAAATAATAACTATGCGCGAGTGTGTTAAAAAAAAAAATTTATGAGAAAATAATATGGCACGTCTAACTATTTGGAATCTTTGTAACTTGGATTGGGGATTTTAGTTGCGTGGAGTTAACGAAAACTCATTTGAGTACTAATATATATATATGTATAATGTGACACAGTGTACATAATTACCATTGATAGGATTGAATGTACCAATTTTCATAAATGATATTTTTGAAAGTTATTTTTACACGATAAATATTGAATATTGAAAAATCGATTACAATAAGTTTGGAGAAAAAGCATCAATAGAAGCCTAAAAAATTCTTATAACGTAATTGACTTTCAGTGTCAAAATTTATAAGTTTTTCGTCGTCAATAGTTTTATTTTAAACACCTAATGGAAAGAAATGTACACTTCACAGTAAAGTATTTTTTACAAAAGTCAATGATCTTAGTAAAATAAATTTTTTTTCTTACAATGTCGTTTTAACGCTCTAAACAACTTACACTATTTTTTTTATTTTTTTAATCTTAGACTTTACGACGAATATACTTTTTGTTAGGTGTAAGTTTATCTCTACAACATATCGAAAGGCCAAAATCCTTTTTAAATGATGAAAACGTCGTTTTCTGATATTGTATTTTTAAGTATGCTTTTAATACTAATAATATAGTTAAGGTCAAAAACCTTACAATTCATGCATGCATTTACACGTGTTTACATATTAAATTATTACATTTATTGCACATTTTATCTGCTGTTCACGAATACTTAATCGATAAGTTTAATTTACTGCAATTGGCCATTTAAATTTGGCGCGTGAAATACATTTGGCTCCAAGGGTGTAGTCAAAATTTACGTTACCGTCTGCCGGCACTAGAAGGACTCTGTAAGACGTATATACAGGAACGCACTACTCGGCTGACTCACACAGTTAACACAGTCACACCGCACCCTTTTTACTCGCCAATCTCGCCATCATAGTGCTAGGGGCTAGGAGCAAACTCCTCTAGTCCTCTGGTGTCGGCCTCAGCCATATTTTCTCTCTGCACTTGACTCTCGTAGTAAGTTTTCTCGTGTTTAACGCTAGTTAGCATAGCGCGCTCCTTCTCTCGCCAATTTCACTGTAAGTGTACGGAGATTGCAGAGTCGGCTTGGGTACATACCAAACAAGCATCATGGCGCAACGCTAGTATATTGCAGCTTGTGCTTGTGAAATCTTTTAGGCGTCTTAGTAATTGTATAATAGTTGCATCGGACCAGCACAACATCCACGTTGCGCGCCTCGTCCTGGCCACGTCTTCGTCGAAGCGTTCAAGGCTTCGGGGTACACCTCAGTCAGAATAAGTATAATATAGTACTTATACTCCAAGGGTTATACATCGCTCCGGTGTGCGCCAAGGAACTCCGAAAATTGTATCCCCACGGATCCACGCGTAACCGCCGCCTTTTGCAGCAATCATGGGTAAGTAAGAGGTGTACTTGAGAGCACGTAATACCTATCTGTTAGGAATTAGGAAGCGAGAGGTTACAGATGTCTGTACCTACACCGCGGTTGAGTCGTCATTTTTCTTGGTATGGTTGTGTGTGCATGCCATAATGCGCTCATAATGATGCCGATGGTTTAATAGGATTGGGAATTGGGACAATTGGGCATATCACGCATACATATATTATGTACATCTGTACTATACCTACACTATACTTGGATTTTTATCGATAACAGGGGAACGGCGACGACATGACTACCTATCACATTTTAGGGTATATGTGCGTGTGTGCGAGCCATTGATTAAGTATATTGTGATTAATTAAGATAGTGGACATGCCTCTCCGAGGTTAGTTCACTTAAGTATAAAAAAAAAAAAAAAAAATTTTTTTCAAGTTGTCATGTTTCATTTTCCACTAAGTAGAGGTTAGAGATAAATTAAGCTCTAAAACTTTAAAAATTCCGAGAAAATTGTATAAGCAGAATAAAAATGNTATTTATTTACTTTTTAACTGCGTACTTCCTCGAAATTTGTGGTATCAAGCATCTTTTCTGGTAGCTTGGATCCAAAAAAAATTTTTTTCAAGTATGTTGTGATTACAACAGTATACTATTGAGAGTATAGCGTTGATGTGTTGGAGGCTATGGATCTGTATATCGCATATTGTGTTTTACCGGCCTAATTTTTCTGATGCATCTATATGTACAGCTTCCTTATCTGTAACACTACTCCTTTATCTTCCATTTATTATACAACAGCGCCCACGCGCATGTCGATCCATTGATCTCTGCTGTGATTACTTATATGATTATAAATGTACGATTGAAAGTAACGCACATTCACGTGGTGGTGAAAGTGGAGTTACGCGCACTTGGCTTGTCGACTCTCTTCTGTAGTTTTTTCTTTTCCAATACCTGCATACTTATCTCAACCGCATACCGCACAACGCGTATAATACGTACATGTAGTTATTAAATTTACATATATATTTATTTGCATCACAGTCCTCTGTAGTGTACCTATGATATGAAATAACGTTATTTTTATATACATCCATGTAAATCTCAACTTGGCTCTTATGCTACTTTATTTCTGTTTTGAACAAAAAAAAAAATCCACAAACTAATCTTAATCGACACTTGGTTCGTCACCAGATGAACACGAAGAGTTGGATATGGGTGACTTTGAGATAGTGGATGAGTGTGAAGGTGAGGACGAGGATGACCAGAATGAGGTCCGTTCCTACGGCTCAGAGGACGACAACGACGAAAATTACGACTCTTACCACAGTGCGGATAAGGATATCAATGATCCAGAGGACGTCAATATCGATGACAATAGTGGCGATAATGGCGACAATATACTCGACGTCTCAATTGACGTCTCTGAGAACGACTTCCTTGAGAATGTCGCCAAAGACTTCTCCGAGAATATCGAGGAGCAAGTCGAACAGCGGATCACTAGGTCAAAAATGACCCTTAGGAGCGGCAGACAGCCCACTGTACAGCTTAAAAAACTTGAGAGCGTGCCATTTGAGCACGAACCCACGATTAAAAAGAAGCCAGGTCCCAAATCCAAGACTATGAACATCCCCGTGACACCAGCTAAAAAACCCATACAGAAGATTGTATTCAACGATTCAGATAAAAAGGAGGTAACTGTAAAGAAGGAGGAACCTAAAAAGCCCACAGCCAACAACAGCCAAAAGAAACCCAACGTTCAAGCAGCTCAAAAAGAAATCAAGAAAGAATCAGAAAAGAGCAAACAGATAACTCCAAAAAAACCAGTTCTTCAGCGAAAGACACCAGCTTTCTTGAAAAAAGACCTCACTGATGAAGAAATTATGGAACACTTTGATGAAATTGAAAACTCAGTTTTCACATCTGACAGTGTTGTCATACATAACGATGCTGATGATGAAGAAAAAGACAAAGATAAAAAGGACGAAAGTATTACTGACAAAGACAAAGCCAAAGAGCTCAGTAAAGAAAATAAGGAAGAGGTCGAGTCCACTAAAAGCGTCGAAGAAATAACCCAGGAAGAAAACTGGGATAAAGATTGCGATAAGTTTAAGAGAAAAGAGCCAAAAATTAAAATTGAAGAAGAAGAGTTGAGCGAAAGTCATGCGTGGTATAAGGAAAACGTAAGATACTACAATCATACCTCAACTAAATTTTTTTTTATGTTTAATATTAATGTTCAATGTCTGTTCATTTATCTTTTAGATTAAATCCAAAGAAAATCAGGTTGAAGACAAGTTCACAAAATTAGCCAAATTTATACAATATTCATACCCATTGTATAAAAAATGGCTAGATAAAAATGAATCTTTATTTGGAACTGCTATATGCAAAGTTGAATCTTCTAAGCATATTCCCCTAGATCAGTTATCTCCAAATCGTTGGAAATTCGTTTGTAAGTATAAAAGCAATAGCATAGAGTATTTATTTTGTCCCTCACTTTGATGTTAATTAATAAAAGTAAAATTTAGTGATGAGTAATGGAAATTGTTAGGTTTATGTCGTATTATCAGTTTAGATAAGTTTTTGCTGCTTTTATAATTATGCACTGTAAAAATGATGAAAAAAAAAAAAAAAATTAGTTACACTGAGTCTACATCTTCAGAAAAAAAAACACGAGTGATTATTTTAAATTATTGTTTTCGGAACTTCAAGTATTTAATCAAGGATGAAAAAAAAATGAAAAATGATCTGAATATTATTGCTTTTCAAATAAAAAATCAGAAAAATCTTTAATGATTGTTTTTGAATTACAAATAAAAAAATTTTTAAGTTTCCTCTGAAACGTGGAAATTAATTGTTTTCAAAAGCAATATGGCAATGTTGCAAGCTTTGTTTTAAATAAAAGCATAAATATATATTTAAAAATCGTCTGGGAGGTCTGCAAACTGTTCGAAAAACAGTTTAGCAAGACTAAGCAACAATAAATAACAAAGTCAGATATTTTTTCTTAAATATTGTGTTGAAAAAGAAAAATTTATATTTGTTCATTTAAGTAGTTGATGGATTTGATTCTAATTTTAAAAACAATAAGGCGAATAATGGTAACATATTGTTTACTGCGGGAAATCATGTCTTAATAAGAAGCAGGGCTTATTTAGTGTATAAAAAAAAATTTTTTATTTCTAATAAAATTGTGGAGACGAAAAGTGATGAATTTTGTGTGGCATGTTTAGGCAGTAAAAAGGTTATTCAACAATCATCAGAGGAGGAGGATAAGCAGGCTGATAGTGAATCTTGTAGCAACAAGAACGCTCAGCAAATCTGGCAAATTATTCCGGGTGTTCCAGATGCTGATGTGGAAAATACTGAAGAATATCCACCTTTTGTTATGCGTGTCGTAAAGGTACAAATAGTTTTTGGTAAATCAATGCAATTTAAAAACAAATTGCTTAGACACAACGTTGTACAATGAAATCGAGGGATTGATGGAAAATTATTCGTCATACTTAATTATGTAGAGATGGATTGTAACTAAGAAAAGAAAAAGTTCAATTCTGTTGAATTTCTTAGTTACTATGTTATTACGAAAATTAAACAAGGATGTCAGGAACACTTGAGTAACCATACAACGAGTAATTCTCAAAAGATGAACTATGTTTACCTCAGGAAAGCTTGAGATATTTTAGAATGTACAGACCACATTATCAGTCTACAAAATTAACTAGTGACTTTAGCGTGTCAGAAAGTATACTACGTGACTTTTTCAGTAAATCGAATATCTTATGGATTCATATGAGGAATAATGTTGAAACCAAAACTTTTTAAGAGGAACGAATCGCGAGCTTAAAAAATAGATTGGCGTTTAATTTTCTGCAGCTATGGATACAAATTCGTAAAATCTACAAATTAATCTATAGAATTTAAGAAGAGGCAAAAAATAGTACCAGTTGCCATAGTTTACTCTCGCAAGTCATGACAGTGAATCCATATTTACTCCATCAAGAATTATCAATGATACAACAAAATGTTTAAAAAGTTAAAGAACAATCAGATACCCATTTCTATGGGCATTAGGATATTAATGCAACTAAAATTCTACAACAAATATCATTTCTTGGGTCTACCATTAGAGTATTCCATCTTTCCCTTGTGTACACTTGTGTTACATCACCACAAATAGTTGAAAGTCTGAACCATATGATGATTTTTTTACTTACGAAGTAAAATTTTCATCAAGTTATTTGGAAAGCGGTTTTCACTGCTAACGGCTATAAAAATGAAATCAACAATGTTGGTAAAAAAAAATTTCTGTTTGTAATGCTTCTGGCGGTCAAGGGTAATGTTTTATATCATTTATTAAGCGCATATGAGAAAAAAAAGGTGTATTCGTTAAAATTTTTAAAGTATTGTTTTTCAAATTATCTGAAAATTGAGTTTTTTCATGCAATCAACTTCAATTTTGTTAATGCGTGTTTCTAAAGAAAAAGAAAAAAACGTACCAATCAAAGGTACTGTCGACTCATGGTGCAATATTTAATATTAATATTTTCTTTACAGGTATTTGAAGAATTTCTGCAATCGTTGGATCAAAGACTAATCGACGGCCTTGACAGCATCCAAAAAGAAAAGGACGATAGCAAAGATGAAGTCGAGATTTTGGAGATGTCCATCGATGATGATGGTAAAAAATCTGAATCCGCTGATAAAGAAGAAGCAAATAAAGATGGTGCATCGTCTTTTAAAGATCTCGAAGGATTAAGTATTATGTTGAGATGCAATCGAAAGCAAGAATTGATGATGCACATTACTGGTAAAGATATAAAACCCCAGTTGATGGATAAAATTAAAGACCTCTTTGAGAATGGCCCTGGTAAGGAATGCAACGTCAAATCTCTCTACTGCAAAACAATCATCAAGTAAGTATAAAGAAATTATATGATGCATACATTGACGTTTCATTTGTTTATACTTGACGTTCACTTTTTAGAGACATGCATGTCATTAAAACGAACACCACTTTCTTGCTGGGCTCAGAAATTCTTGAAGATGAAGTAGGCTCTGTGAAAATTCAGTTAGCACCTAAAAACAATGCTTGGACCAATTTATCTGGGATTGAGTTGTTAGCAAACGTAGTTGGTGAATTTCTGGTTCCTACTAAGAAGACAAGTATAATAGAAATTGGTTGCGGAACAGGTCTCATAAGCTTAATACTGGCTCCCGTGAGTATTCGTAACTTACTGATACTACACTGTTTACCCTTACATTATAAAATTAAGGGTTGCTTTTTCTTTATTTAGCAATGTCAAAAAATCATTGGTCTTGATGTACAAAAAGAAATTGTTGAGGCAGAACTTACCTGTGATCTCAATGAGATAAAAAATGCTACATTTGTAACTGGAAAACCTAAATTAGTCATGAGCCAAATCGATAATGCTCTAGCTGAGACTAAAACTGTAGCTGTTATAAACACCAACAACGTATTTGGACGTTGTAAGTAGATATGACAATATTATTTATTAAATAGTAGGCAAATACAACAAAAAAAAACAATATTTTACAATTTTTACTTTATCTTACAGCTCCCGACGTCATAGTTGCGCTCAGAAAAATGAGCAATCTTGGCCGCATAGTCGTAATAACCAACTTGTCTAAGCAAGCGATGCGTTCCATCTTAGATTTAGTCCAACCAGCAAGCGCGGAGTTGGGAAATCCATTTATTCCTATCAAAGCATGTATAGTGGATACAACGCCTAAGTCAAAATATGGTTTTGAAATCGTCATGTCGATGGAGCGTCGAACGATGCGCAACCTGTTGAAGATTTCTTCCGTTGATGATGTAGAAGAAGAAGATGACTCTCAAACCGTTGGACTGATCAGTAAATCGAAGCAGATGAAAGCTGCGGCGGCCCTGAATATCAATCCCTTTGCCAAACCTCATTTCATTAAGAACTTTAAAAGTAATTATATTCCTGGTAAAAAGTTTTTCCCTAACCCAGTTCCCTATCAAAACAAATTTGTTGGTCCAAAACGAGCTTTCCCTGGTCCCAGCCCCTATCCGTATAACAATCCTGCCAAGAAGTTCAAACCATTCGAGAAACCATGGATAGGTAGTGGAACTTTTCACTTCGGTCTGTTAAAATATAGTTCACATTCTGTGTAATACATTTCTTACTTGTATATTTAGCAGGTCCAAATGCGCGTCCAAGTACAGGTTTCGACAAAAAACCACGAGATGAAGGTGATTTGCGTGACAGACTCTCCAGCAATCGCGACCCAGCACAAGACCAAGAGCAAAAGAAGCTGATGGATGCTCTTGGTAAACTATCCGGCGTTGATTCGGAGACCGTCAAAAAGCTGCAAGACATGCTGAATGTTGCTATAGAAAAAACTAATAAACTGCAAAATCAGCTGCCCTCGCGATCATCCGTTTGGGATAGAATAGCACCGTCAGATCACGGTCCGGAAGATAATTCGTTAAACACCAGTGCTCCTATGAAAGGACGCTTTGTCAAAGAAACTGGCCCAAAAGCTATTACCATCACAACGTCCAATGATAGAGAGCCAACCCCTCCTCCTGGATCCAAGAGTAAAAAATATCACAACTTACCTCCTTTAGAACCCGATAGACCACCTCCCAAAAATCCCCGTTTGAAGATGACATCATCTGTCATTCAAAAGCCAAATACTGCACCTTACTTTAAACCTGCTCCAAATCGTTTCCAAAATAACTATCGCAAAGAGCCAGAGCCAGGTAATTTTACTTTTCTGTTAACTAATAACTTAAAAATCTTCCTTAGGTGTATAATAAATCATTAATCGAAACGTATTATGATAATTTTTAGATTCTTGGAACCGAAGCAAGCCATCTCATCCACCTAACGATCCGTATGACAAGTATCGTCCTGGCTCTCCCAGAATGCCTCAACGACAACGGTCACCGCCACCGCGGCAAGTCTCGCCTCCTCGTCGGCCAGTCTCACCAGTTCGGCGAGTCTCGCCAGTGCGACGTGCCTCGCCGATACGTCGAGCCTCACCGCCGAGACGACCTGTCTCGCCGCCACGCAGACCAGTCTCTCCTGTCTACCGCCATCAGCATTCCTCATCGTCGCGAAATATTCCGAACAGACATAACTCACCGCCACGTCGGCCCTTGTCGCCTCCTGCAAGAAAGAAGTCACCGCCCTCAAAACGCTATGCCGACGAGTGGGACATACCGAGTAGGACTGCGATTGACAATGCCTGGCAGAGACAGGAGAAGGAGAAGCAGTCGAGACCAGAACCATGGCAGCAGGGTCCGTCGTCTTCGACCTCTGGCTGGAATCAAGGGTTAGTGTTGCCCCAGTACATCGTGTGTTTTTTAAATAATAATTTTTCTATATTAATACATTAAAACCTTTTTTTTTTGTTTACTTCTATTTTTACAGTAGCAGCAGCAGTAATAGTAACAGGTTCCGTCAAGAGAGTGATACCTGGGATAATCCCAGAACAAATACTTGGGATAATAAAAATCCAGTGGCACCTCAGCAGACGAGCTCCGGTGGAGGATGGAAAGGTTCCGGTATCACGAGTAATTCAATGGGTGGAACTAATTGGGATGTGCGAAAAGAAGATTCTATGAGAGACATGGGTAGACAAGACATGAGACATGACTCTAGAAACGATTCTCGACATGACTCGAGAAATGATTCGAGACATGACTTGAGATGGGAGGGCCCCGAAAAGTCGTTCAGGAATGATAAAGATGACTGGAATGATTTACCAGAAGATGCTCGAGATCCATGGGGTGACGATCATCCATCGAGCTCACAATCAAAAGATCACCGCTGGAATGCTCCAAGTCAGCCTGCTCAGGCCATTACTTGGACAAGAGACAAACCTAACAACGACAACTGGTCGAACAAACCTGTTTTCTCTCAAAACAACATGGGTGGTGGACCTGGCATGAATCAGAAAATACCTAATGCAAACATGAATATAGGTAGTCTTAATCAAAAAGCTTGGCAACAGCATCAGCAGCCACAGCAAAACAGAAATCCGAATTGGATGCCAGCTAGTAACTGGCAAGGTGGTGGAGGAATGAGTGTACCTCAGGGTGGTATGGGAGGAATTGGAAATGTTTCCATGATGGGGAGCCAGCCAAACAGCTGGCAGTCAACTCCACAACAAGGCTTCAATTTTAACACTAGGCAACAACAATTTAATAATCCCTTCATGAATAACAGGCGTTGAGTAGTTAATAATTTTGGATCATAGGTTTCAAAGTGTATTTAAACTTTTTACCAGATTAAAAAAAAAATTAAAAAATTAAAAAAAATGAATGGAAGGAAATAATGTATGCGATTTATTTTAAAATACAATGATTTTTCTAGTACTGTCACTGTGATTGAATACATGAGTTGACTGGATTTTTTTCCCCATCTTTTTTCCAGTTTATTTATAGTGAAAAGTTTATAGTTTCATGTACTTTTAAGTATTAAAAATTATAACACAGTGGTGTACATTTAAGATTAAAATCTTCAATTGTAATATTTATAAATTTTTAAATTAAATAAACACTACTTTACAAATTTCATGATTCCTCCATTAAAAGATTTTTGTTACTGTGTACTGAATATAATAACTGGAATAAATATATTACATAAAAAATATTTGTTTTAGTTTATCATCGTTTAAGCATTATTAATTCTATTATTACCAAAAATATAAATATTTTAATATGCCAATATAGCACACAAGACAGTTGGTCGAGTCAGTCAACGACTTTTTTCGGTATTTGTTTAAATAGACAGTAAATCAGGTAATCTTAACTTCGATGTCTAAAATTATATTATAGATGATTTATGTCATCGAACCCGTCTAGATCACAATACAATAATACAAAATTACAAATAGTTAAAAATGTCAATCTTGATGAACTCTGTTAAAACGGACAGTAAGGATTGAAGTGAATACAGAAATACCATCGTGCAGAGCGTAAAATTCTCTATTAACTTTAGTATTGTCCCGTTAAAAATTTTGAGAAAAATTATTTTGTATTATTTTTGTCTGATGACATAAGAGTGAACAAGAAAGCGCATAGACAACCATACAAATGTGCGATTTTTTTGCTTTTGCATATTATTTATAATCGTACACTCGCAGTAATAGAGATATAAATTGTTATAACTGATATCTATGTAGAGATGAATTAATATCTCCATGTGTGCACTGTAAAACGGTAAACTATAAAATACATAACTGTACATTGTTCTCACCAAAATCTTATTAACAATAATGTTAGGATCAGACCACCGTGGAGTAGATTTATCATAAAAAACAATTAAATCTATATTGCATTAGTGTTATTAGTATAAGTAAGTTTATGGCGGTTATCGGCTAACCAAATTGTTGACGTGTATAGAGACTAGTATAAAATATTTAATTTAATAAAGATTATTTTTCGAGAAAACCCGTAGCTCAGAAACCCTCCAGACGTTTTTTTATTACAGATGAGGTGTGCTTCCATGAGTTAATGGTAAAAAGTCTAAAGTATTGTAGTTTTGTAAATATGGTCGATTTTATAAGCCATACATGATGAGTAGAATATTTGTATTTATATTATATTAATATTTATACATTTGGAGGTCAATTTTCGGGTAGAAGATATATTGTAAAGTTACCGCAAATAACACAGACAACGTCATCTTTTCATTTTCTGTAAACAAAATTAGTTGCGGCTAGTTTATAATATTGATTACATGTCTACTGTAAGTAGTTACAGTTATTTGGATCAGCGCCATCTAGCGGTATTTTTTTTTTGGCAAAAGTGGCCACTAAAATTCTGAAACAGAGCATAAGAGCTTAGAGCAATTTAGTCTATTATAAACCAGCCGCAACTCATTTAATAGCTTTAAAATAAAAAAATAACAATACGTGTTTTTTTGGCGGCAAGTTAACAATTTATTTTTTACCAAAAAATTGACCTTCTATGTATGTATACTTTTAAAGATTAATTTTCGAGTATAAGATAAATTTTTAACTTGCCGCCAAAAACACATGTATTGTTATTTTTTTATTTTACAGCTACAAAATGAATTGCGGCTGGTTTATAATTGGTAAAATGGCTCTAAGCGCTAAAGCACCGACTCAGAATTTTAGAGGCTACTTTTGGCGAAAAAAAAAAACCGCTAGATGGCGCTAATCCAAATAACTATTACTACTTATAGTAAAGCCATTTTATTAACTATAAACCAGCCGCAACTGATCTTATAGATAAACAATTAAAAGTTGACGTATTCTGTGCTATCTGCGGCGAGTTGACAATTTATCTTTGATCCAAAAATCGACCTCTAAAAGTGTAGATATTTTACTTATCTTATATGGCTTATAAATTCAACCATATTCACAAACTTACAATACCTTAGACCTTTTACCATTAATTTATGGAAGCACAGCCCTTCAACTTTTTATTGTTTAAATAAACAGTTAACTTACAATCAGATTCAAGAAAAAAGGCTTAAAAAAGAGTTTCAGTCACACGAAGAGTCTCCTAAGAATAGAGCATTGGATCTCACTAAATAAAAAATACATTTATTACAGAGAAGTACATTCTAAGTTTTATAAATAAACAAAGAACCCGACCTTCTCTGATTAAGTGATGGTGTACTTCTCACTAAATAAAAAATAAATAAAAATCACTTAATCAGAGAAGGTCGGGTTCCTTGTTTATTTATAAAACTTAGAATGTACTTCTCTGTAATAAATGTATTTTTTATTTAGTGAGATCCAATGCTCTATTCTTAGGAGACTCTTCGTGTGACTGAAACTCTTTTTTAAGCCTTTTTTCTTGAATCTGATTGTAAGTTAACTGTTTATTTAAACAATAAAAAGTTGAAGGGCTGTGCTTCCATAAATTAATGGTAAAAGGTCTAAGGTATTGTAAGTTTGTGAATATGGTTGAATTTATAAGCCATATAAGATAAGTAAAATATCTACACTTTTAGAGGTCGATTTTTGGATCAAAGATAAATTGTCAACTCGCCGCAGATAGCACAGAATACGTCAACTTTTAATTGTTTATCTATAAGATCAGTTGCGGCTGGTTTATAGTTAATAAAATGGCTTTACTATAAGTAGTAATAGTTATTTGGATTAGCGCCATCTAGCGGTTTTTTTTTTTCGCCAAAAGTAGCCTCTAAAATTCTGAGTCGGTGCTTTAGCGCTTAGAGCCATTTTACCAATTATAAACCAGCCGCAATTCATTTTGTAGCTGTAAAATAAAAAAATAACAATACATGTGTTTTTGGCGGCAAGTTAAAAATTTATCTTATACTCGAAAATTAATCTTTAAAAGTATACATACATAGAAGGTCAATTTTTTGGTAAAAAATAAATTGTTAACTTGCCGCCAAAAAAACACGTATTGTTATTTTTTTATTTTAAAGCTATTAAATGAGTTGCGGCTGGTTTATAATAGACTAAATTGCTCTAAGCTCTTATGCTCTGTTTCAGAATTTTAGTGGCCACTTTTGCCAAAAAAAAAATACCGCTAGATGGCGCTGATCCAAATAACTGTAACTACTTACAGTAGACATGTAATCAATATTATAAACTAGCCGCAACTAATTTTGTTTACAGAAAATGAAAAGATGACGTTGTCTGTGTTATTTGCGGTAACTTTACAATATATCTTCTACCCCAAAATTGACCTCCAAATGGATAAATATTCTACTCATCATGTACGGCTTATAAAATTGACCATATTTACAAAACTACAATACTTTAGACTTTTTACCATTAACTCATGGAAGCACACCTCATCTGTAATAAAAGAACGTCTGGAGGGTTTCTGAGCTACGGGTTTTCCCGAGAATAATCGTCCGCTAGACAGCGCTGATTGAATCTTAGCTGAGCATATATATTAAATTAGATAGATGAATGTTGTCAATATTGTGAATAACTATTATGAGTTCTACGATTGCGTAGTATTTTGTTATAAGTTAACGATTACAAATTTAACTGCTGATAGTTTTGTAATTCACCCTTGGAAATAAAAAAATGCTTCTATCAAGGGTGAGTTTTATAGTTCATATAACTTCACGGTAATTTGAGGTTAAGCTACTGCTTAAAAATAGCAAGAGAGTGTAGTCAATAATAAACGATCTAATAATATATACATTTCAGATCGTAAATGAATTCACCAGTGTTGTAGTCAGACAATTACCGCAAAATAGGATACTGGCGTCAATGCTTTGTAAACAGTTTTCAAGTGATCTTCCATCCACAGAAATAGTAAGTTTTAATAATTTTTTTGACGTTCAAAGATATACATACAGTATTGTATACATTGATATTATTTAAGGCCAAGCCTGATAAGTTGTTTAAAAAAATAGAAGTTGAAGTACGGGGTAATGACACAGCAGTTTTACAAAGTTATGGGACGTTTGTCACGACAGCAGCTAACCACTTGGGTATTAATGTTGGTCACAAGTGAGTGATTTTTTTTCTGAATTCTTTTTATTCTATTAAACTTACCATTATGCTTGTGTATGTGTTGAAGCTTTGCTCCAAAAAAAGGAGTTCATGAACGGTTGACCCTTCTCAAGTCAAAGCATGTGCACAAAAAGCATAGGGTTCAGTACGAAACACGAACCTACTACAGATTTATGCATTTTTTGAAACTCACTGGATCAACGGCTGACACATTTTTAGAATACATTCAGAGGAATTTACCAGAAGGAGTGGCAATGAAAGTGACAAAGGTAAGCATTTATATTCAGTTCTTTCATTTTATGCAAAAAAATAAATACAGTAAACAATAAGAGATTAAGCAATGAGAACTTGTTTTCTCACTCCATGATTTTGATTTTCAGATTGAAATCCAAAGGTTACCCGAGGCCATAAGCTCGCCTCCCAGCTGAACTTAGTCCAAATCCACGTAAGCGCTTTAGATTGTTAATTTTCCATTTGTATCATGTTAATGATGTTGAATAAATTGTTTGTATAAATACATCACAGTTGTAAAGATTAAGTCAGTGCTTCAGAGTCTGGACAACAATTATACGCGCGTCGTGTTCCAAGTTTCTTGCAGTGCCCTTTCTATCCAGCTCCGGCAAGGGTTCTCTCTTTTTAAAAATCCTTGGCATATCTTTGCGCGCAGCTTTAACGTCGACCGTTCCTAACGGCGTATCTGTCGTGCTCTTCTCAACAAAGTGTCGTCCTTTCGGTCTCGGCCGGAATCTCAAGTTACCTCTCAGGCGCTTGTTAATGTAGTTTGATCTCAAGTTGTCTAATGCTGCAGGTTCCTGAGTGAGTTTTGGCGAGTTAGAATCTTCCGCTATGAGCTGTGACGCCTCGTTCGTCCGGTGTTTCCGCGTCAGTTGAACGCTCGCTATGCAACTGCGCAAGATAAAATCTGACTCTGGAACAAAATGAATGATTAATTGTCGATTTGTTTTTTATGTGGTCTTTTATGTGAAAATATTGTACTTTTTCCAATTTATTTGATAAACCTAGAAATTAACCAATACATACATGAAAGATCGTACGCGATTTAAGTAAATAAAAGTAAGTTTATCGCTAATTGTATTTATAATGATTTGTTCATTAATTTTACCGTTGCTTATCTTACCGAATCCCTTTTTACACGTCAACCAACTCGACGATAACCAGTTCAAGGCTTTATTTTATTTTTGAGCCATAAACTGATGATCAATATAATTTATGCGATTAAAAGATCTATTTCGGGTTTTTTCAATTTTTCTTACCAGCTCGTTTCGAACGGAAAACTGGACGGAAGTTAGCACCATTGCAACCATCGACGATCATTGCTACTCCTGCGGTGATTAAAATAACGTTCCACTTCATTTTACCGTTACTTTATGCTAATGTAAATTTTAATTACACTTTTAAATTTAAAAACAAACAAAAAACACTTGGTGCATTAAGTTTATTCTAGGTACACTTCACACTTAATTGTAATATTAAATTTTTCAAATAAAAATCTTTGAGTATGCCCTCAGTTAAGAAAAATTTAATCAAACTCAATGTAGGAAATAACGCACTGTATTTCGATTCCAATTACCATGAACACTATAAACCGATCTCGAGGTAAGTAAAATAGCCCGGAAAATTGAAAATCCCTCTGGTCTACGATAAAAACCTCGAGTCGACGCGCGAAGTCAAACTGCCCGGGTTCCTTTGCCGATCTTTCTTATTAGCGCCGCTACCACTTTCCTCCTCCTCTTCCATCTCCCTCTGCCTGCCACTCTTGCCACCACTGCTTATGACCGATCCAAGCATTTGCACCTTCACTTTGCTCGCGACCTCCCTCTTGGCAGTTTCGTCTCTTCCCTCAATCACACATCATCATCATCATCATCCATCGAAACAATAATATGGGGCTCCAGTTTCTGCACCTTGTACCCACAGATCGGTAGCGAGAAAGAGAACCGGTTCCGGCGTGCCCAGGTGAAATAAGTACATACCCATAATTCGCATTGGCATTGACACTGCGGCTGCAAAAAAGCCGGGCAAAATTTTTTCGTGCCAAAGGAAATAAAAAAGAGCCGGACTTACTAATGTACAAGTGCAGAGCACACCATAAACTTTTCTTCTCGTTCGTTTATGCATATACCCCTATACTTCCCAACACGTACATATACACTTACACGTACGCATCACGCATTAAAGACGACCTTGTAACAGAGTCGGATGCGCTCGTAGCAACTGATTATGGTGATTATTGTTATTGTTGTTGTCATATTTTCCCATGCACATTCGTGCGCGCCGCTCGTACCGATGGCAAAATAATTAGCGTGTTTTTGCCTACTGCATGCGTCTTTTCTGTTCCCTCGTGTTGTGTGTACCTTTTTGTGTATGCATGAACCTTTGGTATACTGCCCCGTTTTTTCCCCCATTTTTGAACGAGAGTTGTAACAAAATAATCAGACGAAACTCACGAAGGAAATCATCATTTCTGCAGTTGACGGTATTGACTTTTGTGTTTACACCATATAGTACCACACAGCAGAACTGCACACGAGTACATATACATGTATTTTACGTGCTCTCGTTCTCTCCGTGTTTTATGGATCGGCAATTGCGCGCCAACTTTTTATACCGGTCGTTGTGATGATTTTCTCGGATCCCTTGCCTGCGTGAGGGTATACTTACCGGCAAATCGATTTTTTCGCTCTCCTTTCCACTCGCGCTTATACCGTGAGAAACAATTATCAGCATTGCCGGTTTCTGTGCTGATTTTTCATTCCCCCCCCCCCTCTCTTGTTTCGTTTTCAAGCTTAATACCCTTCAAGTTTTGTTTTTAAACATTTTCCATGTTGATATGAAGAAGTAATTATAAGTACATGGTAATTAGTTTAGTTTATTTGTCTCTCATTTATGCATTGAAAAACGTTCACGTATCGAGAGAAAAAATAAATAAATAAATAAATAAATAAATGCTCTCTGATTCAATCCAACGACCAAATCCGCACGTAATCTACCTCCAAAGCTGCCTTGGATCCTCCATAGCGCTGCCACGATGGCAGCCACTTGTTCTTCGCTTCCCAGAAGTACAACATCGCCTGTCGAGGAGAGAGAAGTGAAGTTACAAAAAATTGCAAATCAGAAAACACATTCATCAAAAACGTAAGTTATACGTGTTTTGGCGGTTATACTTTAGCGTTCACGTTTTTCCAAGGCTTGAGGTAAGAGTCGGTCTGCGTGTTGTCCGGGAAAGCCCGAATGCCACCCACTCCGAGTCCAATCGTCACGTAAAACTACAGATCAAAAGAGTTTGTTAATTTTCTCCTTTCCTGCTCTACTGATGGACCGTATAGAAATAATTACACTTGGTGGTTATATAATTATACATATACCTTCTCATCGAATGGCATCATTTTGTCCGGAACGGCGTCCACGTTGCTGGACCATCCGCTGGTGGTGGGCGTGAGTCTGCCGACTTCCTCCTCGTCGACGTAAAACACGAATCCACGTGACGTCCAGATAGTCTTGTAGACGTGCCATGCCTTGTTCCAGGGTTGGTTCTTTGGGCTGATTTTTTTGACCAGTGATTCCTGAAAATTGGCACCGTTGCCGTAACCCACGCCAAACTCCAGCAGCCGAGCGCCGTAGTCCTCGGTTATGTTGCCGGTCCGGGTCAGTACGGCGTTACCCCGAGCGAGGCCCAAATTGATGCGAGCGTTGGCGTATTGCTTGTCGTAGCTCTTGTACAGTGGTTCTAGCCATATTTCTTGAAACGGACGATCGGAAAGGCAAATAATAGTTTTTAATAGGTAGCATAAAGTGTTAGTATTTTTAGAGGAAAAAAAAATGACGCGTCCAATATCGCCGTCGTCATCAACGAAGAAATGGAATTTATAATCATGCCATTGTCTGGTCAAGGCGAGAAATCAATTAATTTCTAACTTGTGGAATCTATTATTACGTCAATCTCGCTGCATTAGCGTTTTTCTTGTCCATCGATTAAACGCAACTCACTGGTGATTGATAAAATATAAAAACTTTGACTTTCGCAATGGTTATTCAATTTCACAGAATCGTCATTAGCAAGATACGTAATTATAGCTTTTTTGTTCATCCCAAAATTTTTTTGTTTAAAAATATTTTTTGCAGTTGTCCTAGTGAAATGACAAAATTAAATGCCTTTGCATTCATGCGTTTCAAAAAACAAATATTTATTTTGTGGTCTTTAGTTTCAAGCGAAATCATGTAACTTTACGATGTATAAAGATGTAGAGAAAAGTAACGATTACAGTTTATTAGGACAGTTTGTAAAAGTTACGGAAATTTAATAATTCTGTTCCATCACTTAAAAGTTTTTAACAAGTTATTTCAAATTATCTTGAACGCGACAAAAAAAAAAATAAATCTAGAACTGTTTTACTTATATCCTACCTGGATACAGCCAATCTCCCTCGGGAAACTTGGCCCGAACTTCAATGACACCGTATCGGAATTCAAAGTGATTTTTCGTTACAATTTTAGCGGATACGATCGGGGGAAGTATGTGGTACGAAGCCGCGTGTTGCTGACACTCTTGTTGAATCGTACTGCTACAGCTGCAAAAAACAAATCATTCAACGCGTTATCACTGATAAATTTTTTTTTCCCTCCCAATTTGGCTCGCTTAATTCGTGGTTTTTACCGTTAACTTGCGTATTTTTTGAAATACAGTTCTCCGAGCTTATACAGTTATCACCGACTTTCGCAGCGCGTGCTCTTTTACCCCCTCCCCCCGTGGAAATAACTGGTACACATATGTGTGCCGTACTTGATTAAAAAATCCATGCAAGAGTGTCGTGTGATATTTGAAAAATAAAAATAAAAATGCATGAAACGGCCAACTTACTCTGCCAGTCGCATTTGGCCGATGAAAACGGCATCCTCTCCGTAATCGTCTTCGAACAAGCTCGGCTTGATGCGAAAAATCCCGTTTCTAAAGTCAACCGTTTCCCAATGCTTGTGAAACGTGCAGAATTCGAAATCCTGACGAACAGAAAAATCGTTTATTATCACTTAAAAAACAAAAATACACAACAACGTGCCTTTAATTAAAAAAAAAAATAATAATCTCCACTCGCATCACGAAATAATTGCGAGTTGCTCGATCACTCGTGCAATGAGTAAACTTGAACGTATATGCACCAAACTTTGNATAACCATTAATTTCCTTCTTAGATGTAGTTGTCTTTCGAGGATAAAAAAAAGGCATGCTTTTGCTTGCCGTATCTTTAAAAATTGAGCTGCTTTGAGTGAAACTTGAATAAAACAATAGTAATTTATTGGTTGGATATAGGAATAACGGTGATAACAAGTATATATGCATACACATGTATAAAGAAAGAAAAACACAGCCCTCACTTACCGGATCGAGCGGTATTTTAATCTCCCTGCTCCATCTGCTCGGCTCGAACGCGTCAAAGTTCTCCTCGAAGATGAGATGACCTTAGCAAAGAAGAAAACGGAAAAACCATCAACTACAGGTATAAGTATATCTTTTCGCCATCGGCAACGCTCGCTTCTTCGAAACGACACATTACAATCCAGTATACATTCTTACAGCGAATGTATAAATCAAACGCGTGCAAAACAAAATGTCTTTAAATAGGTGTAAAAGTATATGTTTATGCATATATACGTACCGGTCGTAGCGGCCGCGCAGAACACGTTTTCCCGATTCGAATTAATCGAGGCGAGGAGAATCGCCAATGACGCCAAGACGGAGTTGCTGCCGATGCTGCGCGTCCTCGACGGCTCCATCACCGTCTTTGGCTGGTGCTAACTCTCAGCTTCATCTGTTATGCGTGACTTGAGATATACTTACGTATTAGACGTTTTCCTCATTCAGCGAAAAAAAAAGCCAACGCGAAATTGATACGCGATTATAGGCATTGCTTATATTGCATCATCAGGAAGGGAGGTAATTCAAAATCTTACCGCCCACCTTGGACATTGTTATCAGGCAGATGTCTTTCTTATCAACGGCCGTTGCAGTAGGCCTATTATTGTGCACAGTGGGGCCGTCTGCTACACACTTTTCGGAGCTTTTTGCCTTAGTTTTGAAAGTTTGATCGATACTCTATCGAATAAACAATCAAAGGAAATGTTGGGTTTGGCAACGAGAGCATCGGTGCTCGGTACGTTCCTACAGAAATTATCTAGAGCGAAAGACGGAAGATTTTTGTTATTCAGTTGTAAAAGAAGTACGCAGGTCGGAAAGTTCTCGCGAGGTTATGCCGTGATTTGCAGCGAATGCGGCTCGTTGTTTGATAAACAAATAACTGCAGGTGGCAAATCGAAGGAATCGTTTTTTGGACAATTGAGGTGGCTGTCTACGGAAGAGTGAGTAAAGTGTTTGTCTTTTTTTTTTGCTTGGATATCTTGTGTAAAATAGATTGTTTATTGCGAGTCGTTTGTTTCTCGGAAATTAATTTGATTGTTGTTGTTGTTATCTTCTTCTGTATACGTACAAACATTGTGGTTTTCATTCTCGTTGAATTATTCATAGAAGACGTGTGTGATTTTTATCTGTATATTTTTAGTAGAATAATTTTGTAGGCTAGTGAATCAAGTGCTTTAATATTGTGTAAAAAATCCGAGACTTCAGGATATGTAAGTATGTGTTAGTATTTTAAAAACCACAAAAATAATTTGCACTTGCCCCAATGTTTGTTCTGCAATTTAATTCAATGACACTGAGGCTTATAATTATCCATAGTTCGTTTTTGTTTCAGAGATCTCAAATCCATCAGCTTTGAAAAAATTTGCAATGAAACACTAGAATCGCTGTCGGAATACTTTGACGAAATTATAGAGGAAGCTGATCATCTGCAAGATGCAGATGTATCCTATGGTGTGAGTATTTATTTGATGATGATGCTTGTTAAACTATGATAATTTTTGAATGATTGTTTTTTTATCTTAGGATGGTGTACTTACAATAAAATTTGGCAAAGAATACGGAACTTACGTTCTCAATCGCCAAGTTCCAAATCAGCAAATTTGGTTGTCATCCCCAAAATCTGGACCAAAACGTTACGACATTATTGACGGCACTTGGATATACAAACATGATGGAAAATCGTTGTATGATTTACTGAACGAAGAAATTCCCGATGTTGTTAAATTTCCAGTATCCTTTGACAAATGTTCTTATGGTCTTGGTAAAAAATAAGCCTGAGTTTATTATTACTTCTTTTAAATTATATTGTACATAATTTTAAATTAAAAGAAGACTCCATTTCAATTTATTCCTTTGTACATAGTGAATGTAAATACAATGAGAAGATTTAATAAAAAGTTGAGTTGGTTACGAAAAAAAGCGTGTACATCTATTGAATCACCTTCACATAAAATTAAAATCTCTAATTGTTGTAAGGATTAAAGGTACTTAAAAAAGAATTTATACTTTATTCATAGCTCAACATGGAGATTATGGAAGATGGAAATTTGGTGGATCGGGTGAGGATTCTCTTACAACGAGATATGCAGTATTATCAGGTAAGAGCACTTTTTGAAACTTACCAGTCATCCTTTTGCAAACGAGCAATTTAAACTGTCTCCCATTGCCATTATTTCGCCCGCTAAGTTGGTACATGCAACAACAATTTAAAAAAAAAAAAAAAAAAAAAATCAAGTACAAACTGCCCAAATGTAGGACGTCCAGACGGTTCTGCGTGAACCCCTGTGCGTCAGAAAGTGCGGCGGCCGGTTTGATTTTCCGCGCCTCGCCTCGTTCGCCGCAATAAAAATCATGACCTGGTGGGAGGTTGAGTTCACGGAAGCGTTCAAGCGACCGTCAGGGTTGAGCTGCGCAGGCTCCGACAGCAGTCCAAACGCCACCTCGGACGAGGACGCCGAAGCCGGGGCGGTCGTCAAGAAGATCCAGCCGAGCGAGTTCATTTTGCTCGTCGTCGAAACGTCCGAGCAACTCTTGAGTGCGCCGAGTGCCATTATTTTAACCGTCATTGCTCTATTTCGTTATCTGTATTTTTATACCTACGATGTTGAAATTATTCATTGTTTTTGAAGTAGTTATAAATATTCCTTATGATTTTCCTTTGGTCTTGCAACAATTATAATTTACTTTGAAGAAATTATTTATATTGTTTGTTTGATTTTCGTTAAAACGATCGAGTATCGTATTAGATTGTACACTCGGATACCGATGGTAATCTCATGTTAATTTCAATCGCAGAGCATCTCCACACGTTGTTGCAAGAGTCCTTGGATCACGCCGATCTAACGGTGCTCACGGCCACTCTCGGGGCCGCGGCTCTTATCCGCAATTGTCTCTGGTGCTACAAGCGTCAGGCCAAAGGTGAAATTCCCGAAGACACGAGGTAATGAATTTCGACAAGTAAAACGCGTGTAAAACCTTTTTTTTTGTCTTCGTTGTAACTCTCAGTATATTTTTGGGCCAGAATTTCGCTCTTTTTCATAAAAATACGTTTCAATAACAATGAAGACGTAGCCACGCGATTGTAACAATGAAAGTTTAAGCTAGACCTTACCATTTCGCGAATCGATTTTCTCGCTGTAATTTTTAAAGACACCAATGGAAAAAANGAATACTATTTGGTATCAGTAATATTTAATTGTTTAACTATCGATTACCAAGCACACCTTTAACCTTTATAAAATTTAATGATTTTATCACGGACTAAAAATATGTTTACGTCCGACCATATAACGGTTTTTACTACTAACACACAAAAAATTGTGTTAAGAAAAATACCTTATTATTCACTGTACATTTTGGATGAATTCTATTTTGTATCAGTGATATTTAATTGTTTAACTATTAATTACCAAGTACATAAGGAAAATTTGATAATCTTATCAAATACATTATGATAAGCAATTCAAATACAATGGTTTTGATTCCGATTGACTTTGACAAACAATCACTCCAAATTTTTTTTTTTCAAATCAGACAAATTTCAAATAAAAGTAAAAATACAATGGTCCCATTAAATTGACTCTTATTAAGGATAAAAATTTTATTTGGATGAGATAGCCTTTGAGGAGGTTGGGAGGAAGTCCCTAAAGGCCACGCGATTGTAACAATGAAAGTTTAAGCTAGACCTTACCATTTCGCGAATCGATTTTCTCGCTGTAATTTTTAAAGACACCAATGGAAAAAAAAAAAAAAAAAAAAAAAAAAAAAAACATTGTTGATCATACCTTAGCGAAAAACTATCGAAATGCTACAAAACGTACAAAGAGATGGCCGAGGCCGTGGCCGATAGGCTATTGGATCTGCACAACCGGCTCATAGCGCTTTACATCCTCAACGAGGCGGACTCGCTGAGCTGGGAGAGCGACGAACCCTTTTCCGAAAAGGACCGATGCTCCTACGTCATTCAAATGTGGTGGCTGTACATGCAAGGTGACTCGATGAGTTTATGCAATATCACCAATTAGTTAAAAACATTACTAAACGTTACGCTCAAAGGGACGAAAACGGACCTGTGGAACACGGTGTCCCCCAAAATGGCCCAGCGTGTCTTGGCCGGTATGCTCAACGATTCCCTCACCATCATTGCTTGCCGCTTCATTCACGTAAGAGGACATTCCATTGCATTTGCATGAAAAATAATCCAATGGCTAGTGGAAAAATTTTCATACATTGTAAGACAGTAGTAGAACGCATATATAAGTACATGTTTTTTATTCTCTTGTTTTGTTGGACCCTTTTTTCAATTCTGCGTAGCGTAGCCGTAATAAAAACTTTCTGTACATAATATCGTTTTACATAAGTGGAAAAAATTGGTTTAAGCGCGCGTACACTATACGGCTTATCAATTAACTCTAAAAAAAAAGAAAAAAAAAAAAATATTCAACAATGAAGGGTCGCCCAAGTCTTACGCGCTCGAAGCAATTTTGGGGCGACGCGTTCAACATGATGTGCTGCACGGCCCGACTGGCCTTGAGCGTCTGCGTATCAGGCGACGAGATGATTGGACTCAACGAAACCGACCTCCCGATCCACGTTCGAGACCTACACGCCAAGTGCTACCATATACTCGTTTGCTTCCTGCTCAGAGGCGCGCCCCTCAAAACGCTCTTCCAGGTGATTTGGATCTTTTTTTTTTTTTTTTTTTACTGTTTCCCTGCACCACTATAGCTCGAATCAGATGTAACAATCATTCACTCTAATTGTCATTCAGTGCCTTTTTTAATCATCAACTCATCAATCCGTCGTAAATAATAATCCAGCTCCAAGCAATAATATCTGGCGGGCCTGTGTTTGCAGGTGTTTCGCAAGGGTCTGGACGATCTGACGATCTCCAAACCAAAGTGGGGCCCCGCGCCGTGGCTCTACGTCTTCTCGCCGGAACTGCTCGGAGTCTCCCACGACAAGTCCACCGGGTTCAAGCTCCTAACAAAACGCCAGGCAGCCATTCTCGAGCTCAACGTCTTCAAGTCGCAGCCCCAGCCCATCTGGGCGCAACTGATGAAGGTATATACGCCGTACACCCGGATAGCTTTTTTTCTTTTTTCACGTACTACTTTGATCTTATGGAAAAATTCCTCTGAAACGCAGATCCTGCGCATGGACGACTTCCTGATATCCAGAATGTTACTGCGCGTCCTGGTGCGCCAGTGCATCGGTCGGACGTGCGTGGCCCAAGTGCCACCCAAGATCTCCAGTCCGCGCTCGACCCCCGAGACGAGCAAAGACGGCCAAAAGACCAACGAAGACGACGACACGTGCGGGGGCTTTTTGTGCCCCGGGAATTCGTGCAAGCGCGTGCTGGACATCAGCCCCGAGTTGGCCTTGCACGCGCTGAGCTACATTCTTACGGGCACCGGTTGGGATCCGCTTCGTCACCTCGTGATCGTTTTGAAGAAGGAGGACACCGCTTGGTCGACTTACTTGGACAGGCATCAGGTGTGATAATGAACCTGCGTGTTTTAACTTGGTTACAGATATCATGATGTTTTTTTTTTTTTTTTTTTTTTTTTTTTTTTGCAAAGGTCTGGAATCAATGTAGACCACCGTGGCTCAATGCAATGCTGGAATTCATACGGCCAGCCATGAAACCCATCGTCCAAATACTCATGGACGCGGCAAAGGTAGGAAAAACGATTATTATTGTTATTAAATACCGTCGATTCTTCACGAATGTACCATTTAAAGAAATTCAAAGCCACTTTGTACGTATTGAAGGTTCTTCATCGTACATGTGTCACCGCTTTGTTGTAGGCAGGGGCGAGCACTTGTCAGGCAATGTCGATGGCGTTGGAGTACTTGGATCATCTTCACGATTGTATACCTCACGGTGTGCTGCGCATCGCCTTGGCAATGGACGACAACGTGCCAGCCCACTGTCGGCCGATCGGCGGCTCTGTCGCCCTCCAGGTCAGCCAACTCCAAGCTCGACGTGTTTTTACCTAAACACCCCCACTTTTTTTTACTTCAAGTATGGTAACGTCCTTCGTATACACAGCTGCTGTGCTCGGCGTTGTACACGGCTCTCCTCGAAGAGGGGAAAAACAGCCCCGAGTCGGGTGACTGTTCAAGTCCGACCCAAGAGTCGGAGGTTCATGAGCCCACAAGTGCATCATCCAGCGTAAAGTACAGCAGGTCCGCCTCGGCGATAGCCTTCGCGGAGGCGATCTGCAGCATAGACGAGGGCGATAAACACACTGCCGAGATAAACAACCTTCTTAAATCGATTCGCGCTTTCGTCGAGGATCAATTAAAGATCGAGAGCTACTATCAAGTTAACGACGAGATGTGCATCATTGAGATCTGCACGGATGAGATAGCCTTTGAGGAGGTTGGGAGGAAGTCCCTAAAGGTTCGAAATACTTTTTTTTTGTTCATCTAAGTTAAACGTTCTTATCGTAGTTCTATCATTTTATGGCTTGCAAAGAATAAGATAGGTGCTTACTGAAAATTTTTCACAGACTAATTATTTTTCTGACGATTTGCAAATCGTCGACAAAACGAAAATTCAATACAAAACATTAATTTTATAAAAATATACCCCTTATTCATATAGGTATCATCAAAATCATTTCAACACGAAAATATTTGAGAGCTATCTGTACTGCCCAATTATTGTTTATAATTCTGCCCTTGTAGTCAAAGCTTCGAGCACACGTGATACACCGATCATTGCATTTAAAAAATTAAATAGTCTGTTTTTCCCCATAACCTTTTCAAGCAAATTATATCTCTTTATACCAGCCAAAATGGCTCTTTATATACTATACGCACGCTCACTTTGCGCACCTACGCCTGAAATCTCAGTTGCCCATAATGTAAGAAAGTATGCTTCTATCGCCGGTTCAGATCGTGCACGAGTACTTGATGCGCATTTCCGACACCCTCCTTGAGATCTTACTGAGCGACGGTAGCTCGGAAGTGCCAAACTCGCGCTTCCTCGCCGCTCAGCTGCCCATACCGTCACGCCCACTGACCCACACGATGTTCCACATTGATAACGCGCCTTTCCACCGGCTGCTCATGAATTACGAGGGCACCATCGACTGGGAGCTCATGTTCGAGGTGCCGCTCGCAGTGACGGTGGAGCGGATCAAGTCGCAGGTACTCGCGAGGCCGGACATCAACAACATCCTTCAGCTCGAACAGGAGGAGCGCGAGGCTGCCAACTTGATCAAGAAGATCTGCACCGCTGGTGAGATCCTTAAGCGCGACTGAATCGTTCATCGATTGCTGCATTTTGTAGGATAATTTTAGAAAAAAGTGCCTTATCATAATGCTTTAAACAAGGAATAACCATTAATTTCCTTCTTAGATGTAGTTGTCTTTCGAGGATAAAAAAAAGGCATGCTTTTGCTTGCCGTATCTTTAAAAATTGAGCTGCTTTGAGTGAAACTTGAATAAAACAATAGTAATTTATTGGTTGGATATAGGAATAACGGTGATAACAAGAGTGCACGAAGCTAGCTCGGGTTTGTCTAAGTATAGTGTAATGAAAAAAAAAAAAAAAAAAAAAAAATGTATGGTTTACTCGTTTCGCTATTGCCATATATTAATTCATGCCAAACATTGTTAACTAGTAATTATTTATTATTAAATTTCGCAAAATAATGTTGGTGAAACGTTCATTTAGTAATAACTAATTATTCGTACCTATATTTATTTTGGTATTCCCTACGTATAATGTTAAATATGTATTTGTTTTTTCTTGCTCCCTAAAGTCTAATTTCGATGAATTTCAAATAAATTTTTGTCATCTTGCTTTTACGATACGTGACATGAATTATTTTGTTTATAATAATTTTAGATACCTAAAATTGACTCTATTCTTAAAAATTTTTCGATGTACATTAGATAGCTTTACTATAATTTCTATAAATATTTTTCTACTGGCTGATGTGTAGCTGTTTTATTGTTCGGAACTATCACATCGAAAGCACCAAATTTCTGGACGTTGAAATATTTTATTACGTTAATTTAATTTGTACCTTAGCTTTTTTTATTTTAAATTATATGATGCCTTTCTGTATTACATTAAAACATTGAGACATAAAGATTTTCATTTTTATGGAATAAGTACTTAGGTTTAGAGTGAAAGTAACATAAAAAACTCAAATTTTTGCGTCTGAGCAAACATTGGTTTTTACTACTGTTTGAAAGAAATAGAACGGTTTTAAACGGAAATTTACTACATGTACCTATGCATAGTATACTATAGCCATAGTATTAACAAAAGTATTATAGTATTAAGACACTTATTGTTATTACAAAAAAAATCATGAAACAAATGCAAAAATAAAAATATTTACGTCCGATCAAAGATGGCTTTTACTACTGACACAAAACAATTTGTGTGGTTAGAAAAATATACTATTATTCTCTGTACATTTTGGGGTGAATCATACTTTATATCAGTGATATTTAATTGTTTAACTGTCGATTATCTAGTACACCAGGAAAATTTAATGATTTTATCAAGGTCTAAAAATATGTTTACGTCCGACCATATAATTGCTTTTACTACTGACACAAAACAACTTGAGTGGTTAAAAAAATGTACCATTATTTACTGTACATTTCAGTGAATACTATTTGGTATCAGTAATATTTAATTGTTTAACTATCGATTACCAAGCACACCTTTAACCTTTATAAAATTTAATGATTTTATCACGGACTAAAAATATGTTTACGTCCGACCATATAACGGTTTTTACTACTAACACACAAAAAATTGTGTTAAGAAAAATACCTTATTATTCACTGTACATTTTGGATGAATTCTATTTTGTATCAGTGATATTTAATTGTTTAACTATTAATTACCAAGTACATAAGGAAAATTTGATAATCTTATCAAATACATTATGATAAGCAATTCAAATACAATGGTTTTGATTCCGATTGACTTTGACAAACAATCACTCCAAATTTTTTTTTTTCAAATCAGACAAATTTCAAATAAAAGTAAAAATACAATGGTCCCATTAAATTGACTCTTATTAAGGATAAAAATTTTATTTTATTTATATATTTGTGTAAAGCTTTACAAAGAATACATTGTTTTCCTCATGATCTAGAGGTTTTCCGATCGACTGCAATTTTCACTTGTTTTAATAAAATATTATTTGAAATAAAAAATTGAATTCTGTTTATTGTTTAAAGCAGATTTAATTATGACTGCTGAACTTTAGATATTTATTGGTCGAAAAGATTCGCTTAATTTCAATTGTTATCTGAAGTCAATATGTTCAAATATATAAGTATTTACATTTCTATTGTTAATTCACGTAAAACTACATTAGCTGATCAATTAGTCATTGTAAAATATTCAACTAGATCTTTCAATACCAATTGTTGGTTATGGATTATTAAATTTGTAATAAAATTAACTATTACATAAAATTTGAATGTATAATTACTCTTGGTCTGAATAAAATTTTAAATAATTATATGCTACTCCACTAAATATACATTAAGAGATAGAAAAAAAAAAATTTTACTTTTATCAGCAACAGCAGGGCCTCACGATCGAAGCGTACGTAGATCCACGGATATTTTTAGGTAAATATTTTATAGTTTGCTAATTAAAACACATTATGATAGCTTACGGCTAAATTGTTAATAAATCATTTTATAAGCAAATCAATTTTTTTATTACCACAAACAATGGTACATAAAAATACTTTAAACTAAAAATCAGTGAGTACGTGCAAGTAAGTAAATTAAAATAGTTATAAATGTATATTATGTATACAATATATAAAAAAAATTACCTAATCAATCAAAATCACGAAAGCATTAGATCAACTGCAACTTACAACTAAGTATTGAGAGAATAAAACCTCATTAAGTTAATCTTTTTTTTGGTTTTTTTTTCACTGCAATATACGCTATATTATCAACTCTGTAAAAAATACGCAGTGAGTTGAGTTTCCTCATCGTGTCAAATGGACGATCCGTCCAAGGATTCCAGCCACCGATCCCTTTAAACAAAACGTGACGAGCCTATTACCATTTGAATAGACCAGAAACGTAAAAAAAAAAAAAAAAGGTCAGAGCAACTCTTGAGTGCGCCGAGTGCCATTATTTTAACCGTCATTGCTCTATTTCGTTATCTGTATTTTTATACCTACGATGTTGAAATTATTCATTGTTTTTGAAGTAGTTATAAATATTCCTTATGATTTTCCTTTGGTCTTGCAACAATTATAATTTACTTTGAAGAAATTATTTATATTGTTTGTTTGATTTTCGTTAAAACGATCGAGTATCGTATTAGATTGTACACTCGGATACCGATGGTAATCTCATGTTAATTTCAATCGCAGAGCATCTCCACACGTTGTTGCAAGAGTCCTTGGATCACGCCGATCTAACGGTGCTCACGGCCACTCTCGGGGCCGCGGCTCTTATCCGCAATTGTCTCTGGTGCTACAAGCGTCAGGCCAAAGGTGAAATTCCCGAAGACACGAGGTAATGAATTTCGACAAGTAAAACGCGTGTAAAACCTTTTTTTTTGTCTTCGTTGTAACTCTCAGTATATTTTTGGGCCAGAATTTCGCTCTTTTTCATAAAAATACGTTTCAATAACAATGAAGACGTAGCCACGCGATTGTAACAATGAAAGTTTAAGCTAGACCTTACCATTTCGCGAATCGATTTTCTCGCTGTAATTTTTAAAGACACCAATGGAAAAAAAAAAAAAAAAAAAAAAAAAAAAAAAAAAAAAAAAAAAAAAAAAAAAAAAAANCGGATTCATCTATAGCAGGATCGGAGTCAACCCCAGGGGGAAGAGGAGGGCTCCATTTATTCGTCTTTAAAGCGATCCTCGAGCATTGATCCCGTGCATGCCGGCAGACGCGTAATCTATACGCTCGTGAGAGAGAAGACGTTAAAAGCTCGGGCGTATAGGTTGAGATGACTGATGAAAAAAAAAAAAGGGAGAGATGGACAGAGAGAAAACAAAAAAAAAATATGGGCACCAGCGAGAGGACCCGTCGACCCCTGGGTAATGGCTAGACGTGGCTCGTGGGTTGCGTCGAAGCGTGTGATTGCATCTTGAAACTCGATAGCGATCAAATACACCTGGTCTTCCGGACCCTGTGCTCACGGTGTTTCGTGCGAGCTAGAGTCTACTGCCTTTGGCTAGTACGTGTTCCTTCTTTTCATTAAAAAAAAAAAAAAAAAACAATCATCGATAAGATGTGTATTGGTTTACGGTAAATTCATCCTCTGTTTGCATTCGTCGCGAGTGACTTACATTGATCGGTATTTTTAATGCCCCGTTCTAGTATACACGCATGTAATGCCCGTCACGTTAGCTCTCGTGTTACCGCATAAAAGTTTCATGACGTATCATATACCCAGTGAATGTGGGACTATTCATGTTAAAATTTTCATGATTAAATTTGTCCACAGTCACCGTCCTGCTCTCAAAACTATGATGAGATAAAAGTCAAGTCGATATTTATACCATTGGGTAATCACGTGGTTCGTTTAAAGAGGGGATGGTTAACTTTTTTCAAATTTTTTTGTAGTTGTGAATCGTGAAAGACTATTGTTTATGATTAAATTACGATGAAAATATTGACTGTGCCAAGACTTTCAATTCTTTTTATTGTAAATGATAAATAATGAACAACAAAGAATACTATAGAGTTTGCATGTGGTGCATTAATTCAAAATTTATATTCATAGTAAAAATCTACATTAAACCACATTTTTATTTCTTTGTCGATCGTGTGAGGGTTAGGTGATTTGAAAAAAAATTTTTTTTTGTTTTTCAGTGACGTACTAGTCGTCCGTCATTCACGCACTTCTCCAGGCTAGCTCCATGCTACGACAGAATGAGCAACAATGTTCAATGAATTATATCACATCGGTGAGTGACTCAAATTATATTAATTTATGCGTATACATTAAAAACCATTAATCAGAGAGCAAACTATCATTTTTCCAGGGAAGCACAAAATAAACGACCAACCCGTATCCCTTAAACGAGGAGATCATATATTATAGAGTCTGCATCCTCCAGTGGCTTCCTGACACACACCATCCTTACATCATCATTGCCGCTGTCGTCGTCATCTATGCGCGTCCATCGCTCTCGAAAACCAGGTAAGTGGCCCGGGTGCCACGCATGCATACACACACACACACACACACACACACACACACCACTCTCCCCAGTGGGCCTTTTAGTCTTTGAACAATATTTGAGTTGCATAATGTGTGCCGATGCAACAAAGCTTGCACGCAGCGCAGTGTGTACCCAACGGATTGGCTTTCGACGCCCTTTTACGCCATCCTTCGCTGGATATATACAGCCAGCCGACGGATCGAGTGATGCTCGGTGTGTGTTTTATTTGCCGAATCCCCGTATCCTATACTGTACGCTCATTGTGCTCGTAATCCCTGGTCTGGGTGTCGTTGACTCGTTTTGTTGTTTTTGTGCCCGCTTGGTTCATGCAACCAGTGGCATTTGGTCCATGTTGTCAACAAAACATTTTTTTAGCTCCCTTAAATTTTGAGGAAATGAACAATCATGAGATCTACATGGTTGTTCTATAAACTTGAGCAAAGTTTTACTTGTTTGTGAGGAAAAAAAAAAAAAAAAAAATCATAAGCTAGTTGTCGACGATTTAATTACATATCAAAGATTTTAATTTGCCCTGTAAATGTATTACAGAGAACATGCCTTATCAGGGTATCTTTAACAGGTACTTCATTGTTACAGGTAAAGTGTTATTACGGAATCTAAACGATACTTACGAGACACACTTTTGTTTCTTTATACCTAATAATAAATACTATAACAATGAAATCAATTCAGCGTTTTGGGTGGGTACTCGAAAAGCTTTTTTGTTGGCAATTATAAAAAAAAGCCATACACAAGCTATAGGTACTCGAGAAGTGTTTGTGGTAGATGGTTAATTTAGATGGCACACACACACACACACAAACACACACACACATAGGATACATACATGTATGTGTGTGTATATATAACTGCTGTTACTACTGCCGTGCATGTCAGTCAGTCAGTCAGTCCGTGTTCGTTCGAAGGTCCTAGATTAGATCGCGCAGCATGTGCGCTCCGGCTTGATATTATTATTTCCACTCTCGTGTGTGCAAGTACAGTATGCAACAGTATACATACATGTGGAACTAAATGCGTGCTAGAAAAAAAAAATCTATGAGCGACCTTATTTTTATTTTATTTTTTCTTGCATTCAGAGCTATGTATTAATTCTTTAGGTATCAGATTCAAATAGCTAAAATTTACGGCGTATGGAAGGTTACGGTAATTTTTACCGTGAAATCGTCGCTGCGACTAGTACTGTAATTTTTTTCAAAGATTCTAGTACTCGGTACGATTCTTTAGGAGGAATTTTCGCCACAGTAGAATCAATGTTGAATTTGATTTAAATATAATTAATTAAAAGCTCAGAAAGCCTTAGTTGGTATTAAATATCTTTTTTCAGGGAAAAAATTATAGTTTTGCTTTACTGTGAAAGTTATAGCGATATCCAAATAAATTTGACGGTGATAAAAATAACACTCTTAAACTACAGCAAAATTACTGAAATCTTGATAAAAATGATCGTTTTCATCGCAGTGTCCCAATTTCGAGGTAAACATTACTGTAACCTTCTTTTTTTCAACATAGATATACAAAGATTTAAATAATTTCTGGCTGTCTATACTTGTGTAGATATCTGTAAATGTTAAACAATTTTTGCCAACTTTACAGTACACATGATCTTACAATTAAAAATACATTACTTGTTTATACGATTATTCATCATGTCAGTATATGCTTTAATTATTTATACTATTTATAGCTTCACATGATGCATTGAAATATACATTCTTCTTGGTCAACTTGATTTCCAAAAAATAAAATATGCATGAAAAGTCGTGAGAAATTGATGTCTGATAAAACAAAATTACCCAGGGGACCTTTGACTAATGCTAAAGTGCTGCAATAGCCGTGGAGCTAAAGTCACTTGTGAAATTTCGTTCAATTTTTTCTATTCCTTGAAACAAAAAGGAAAAAAGAAAAAAAGAAAAATGATAAAGCCAATTACTCAGCTGTTACCCTACATAAACATGTATACGCGCATACAACGATCGATAGCACATATAATTAGCTCGTAGCTCGCCAACAGCAGCAGCTATGCAATGTATACACCAGTAGCAGTGGCGTTAAAAAAATTGCTCTTCTATATTTTAACCTGGAATTCGGCATTACCCGTATCGGTAGATCTCTCGGCGCGAAATCGTGTACCTACACCTTATAAACGTACACTCGCGGGTAACTTCAATGCCGTCGTATCGGTGACTCGTGGCAGGCCATTCCTACCATCTACCCTTGTACTCTCCAGCATGAACGGCTTATGACAGGTAATATCCCAAGTCACGGTGTGTGTACGTGTGTTCACGTGTATAGGTGGGGAGAAAAATACCATCCGGTCACGTCACAGCATATACACAGCCCCTCTGCGTGCCATCGAGATCTCTCGGGGTTTGTCCCAGTGTATGTGCGTCGACGCATGTGTAGTATGGAAGGGTGGGAGAGAGGGAGAAGTTGAGAAAATCCGGGAGGGTTTTTGAGCAGAGCATCAGCATAGAGAGGGAGAGATAAGATGGCGAGGAAGGCCTGATAAAACGAGGGAGCTCGACGGTAAGCTCGCTCGTGTACGCGTACACGATACCTACAATCAATTTGTCGATCTATCAATCTGACCAGCCGCGCGAACTCAATTTTTTTACAGCCCGACAAGATGAGGAGGAGGAGGCTGCTACGCGTTATGAAGGGTGACAGGGACGTTTGCTCGCGTATATGCTAAGCCCGTGTTCGCTGGGATTTTATACGGGGATTATTATGTTTGTGCGCGATAATGCGGGCTAGTAGTTTTTTTTTTTTTTTTTTTTTTTTTTTTTTTTTTTTTTTTTTTTCACCTCGAGGATAATTTGTATATAATTTACTGCGGAAAAGAGAGAAATTGTCAGCGCCACGTAGCTTTCCCTGCTTTCGGGTATTTTTAGAGCATACGTTTCGCGTGTTTGTACCGTACTTTAGTGGGAAAGTGATTCAATTATATTTATATTTACAGATGAACTTTTAATTTTTCGTTTTTCCCATTGAATCGGATGGATAAGCGATGGGTGGAAAATAAAAGTGAGCTATACATACGTGTATTGAGGTGTGGTGAGGGGATTCCGATGGTTTTTTGAAAATTGGTACAGCCGAGGAATGCCGTGTTTCTCCAACAGACGAGCTCGCAGTCGCGGTCTAAACTAACGAGAGACGCGGTTTATTTTTGGATATCTCTCCGACGCGGTCACTCTATTTTCGTTTGCATCCACCATCGTGCGTGCACATCATTTGTAGGGTGTATTTTACGATACGATACGCCTTCGTTGGCAGATTCGAGCTAGATCCGATTGGTTTTTTTCGGTTGAAAATCTATTTGCAACGATCGAAGATACGTCTTTTTTAATCAATAAACGTATATTATGTACGGGTGTGCGCGACTACAGTGAAGTTACAAGCGGTTGAAAGAAGAAGCGCGTCTCGGGTTTGTTCCGTTGGGTTGAATTTCCCGCCGGAAAATGTCTGCTTGTTTTCGAATTATTACTTACAGTTGTGTTTGCTCGCTTTTTCCCTACGGAACGCTACCTATATCACGGCTTTTTCATTCAGACGGATAACATATTAGGTAATTGATACTATGAGAAAAATCATTGGGGGCGACGTTTTTTTATTCAAATGCAAGTAAAGCATGTAACGTATCGACTCGCGTAGTTCCGTTTCCTTTTCGTCTCGTGCGTGTTCGTCGTCCAGTCTGACGTTGCGGTGCGTTTGTTCGCTGGCAAAATTCATCTAGTTTGTTCATAAGGTAAATATATCCCTTGTTCGTGTTGACGTTGTTGTTCAATCGCACGAAAACATTGTGATTCATATTTCGATTCGCGTGAAATCACGACTGCCAAGTGTTATTGCCGAGTATTTCGTCATCCTAACCTAACATTCGGCGACTCCAGTTAACGGGGGTACCCATGAAACTTTATTTTGCTTGACTCGATGAAACCCATTGATCTGATTTGCATATTGTGCTTCAATTGAATTTACCTTTTTACAGACAACGATGATTCTTATTTGACTTCATTCCAAGTGACTTGTATGTCAGAAATGTAAAACGTTCCAACTGTATTTGCATACTCTGTCCCTCCTGTTCATATCAAAGTCAACTATTTCCTGATCAAAACGTTTACAAGTACTTTCATTCCCTTGCATATTTAGCTTATGCAAATAATGAAAAAGTCCACGCATACCCAATTATCTTTATCAAATTCGCACAACTAAAAATGCTTATCTAGTAACCTACTAAAAAATTAATTGAAATAATGTTTTACAACGTTATATAATAATTAAAAATGCTTTATACTTTTTTAATCATTCTAGACTATTGAAATGGAGGAATATTCACGAGAGCCTTGCCCATGGAGGATAGTCGACGATTGTGGTGGTGCATTCACAATGGGAGCAATAGGAGGATCAGTGTTTCAAAGTATCAAAGGCTTCAGAAATGCACCCAGTGGCTTAAACAAACGATTCAGTGGGAGTTTGATGGCTATTAAGCAACGTTCACCTCTTATAGCAGGAAGCTTCGCAGTTTGGGGTGGTATGTTTTCAACAATAGATTGTACGCTTGTTTACTTCAGAAAAAAGGAGGATCCTTGGAATTCAATTATCAGTGGAGCTGCTACTGGTGGTATATTAGCAGCAAGAAATGGCTTACCAGCCATGGCTGGTAGTGCTATTATTGGTGGAGTTTTGTTAGCGCTTATAGAGGGAATTGGTATTATGATCACGAGAATGACTGCTGAGCAATTCAATCCTGCAGCTACATTTGAGGATCCTTCACAGCTTGGACCTCCTCCACAAGGATATCCATCATAAGGTCACATTTTCTCAGCTTAACCGCTTTAGACGAAATTTTCAAAATACTATATAATAGGCAAAGTTGCTTATTATGAGGATTTTCTATTTGTCAGAATGACAAATGTGTATAAATTATCGAGTACTTAGGTTAAGAAATAATAATTGTTCTGTGTTACTACAAGTAGTCTTATGGTTCTTCTCTAGTTACCCATTTTAGAAATGAAAAAAAAAAAAGAAAGGTTACATCAAGTTGCAAATATTTTATTTTCAGTTAAAAAATAAATGACATTTTTTAAGAATTGTACAATCTATTCTTCCATGTCATCGTCCTCGTCCTCTTCGAAATCTTGATAATTTCGCACGGTAAGATCAAGGTCTTTAGTTTCTACTGTTTCGCTTTTCAAATCGGTATCTTTGATATTAGTTTCATCAGATATGTTGGCTCCTGATTTCTTGTTTATTTCATTCAATATATGAAATTGTTCTACCTAAAAAATTTTTTTATTTACATAAATTGAAATCTCTATCAATGACACTTTTGGTTGGGCGTGTAATAATAAGTCTCATACTAACTTGTAAAGCATGAGCTTGTTTATTTAGCTTGGCAATCATTGTCTTGAGCCATTCTTCTTCTGAATGCAGATCTTGCTGACAACGTAATAATTTATCCATAGATGAATGTTGATCATTCATGATGCCAATGTTTGTTTAATGAATAATTAAGTTTTAAATACATTTGAACAACTGATGATTACCTCTACTGACATTTTACGTATTTGTTTACATGAAAAAGGTTAGGGGTCTGAATTCTGGTTAAGTCGTTCACTGACGCACCATCCAACAGTAACTTTTTTCAAATTTTCTACCCTATCTTTCGTCACTATCTTTCGTCAGTATACGATTTGAATGTAAAATCATGTGGTTCATGATGTGGTTGTTGAATTATATTAGTTTATTTACGTATTAATGATTATGTAATTAACAGCATTTTTTTGACAGGTTCATGGGCCATTAAAAATGTGTTTGATCTTAGAGGCCCTTGTTTGCCATATGTATATAAAAGTTTACATCATAACAATAGAATAAAAAAAATTTTAAAAAAATTCAAAATTTTGCGGTGATGAATACTTATATTTTTTACTATAAATTGGAAAAAATAAAAAAAATAATGGCTCCAGAGGGGATCGAACCCACGGCCTTCGCGTTATTAGCACGACGCTCTAACCAGCTGAGCTATGGAGCCGCTGAATGTATTAACCTTAAAGTCACTTTGTATTTCTAACTTTACATATTTCAACCAAATATTGAGTACCAGTTTTTTTTTCAACATTTCAAATTCAAAAAAATTTTTAAGCTTATCATTTTATCAAGTATTTCTGAAGTTTTAGGAGAAAATAAGACAGATGAATGGTTAAATACTATAATACTTTATTTAACTTTATACCCTTAGTCTTACATGAAATATTATCCTGTTGATAATTCATGATAAGAATTGTCAGTTACAGAGGCCCTTATGAATCATTTTCGATTTTTGACTGAAGCTTCTGATGTAACTTTTACACATACAACTTTAAATTGCTTATACAATTATTTCATAAAATCTATACTTAGGCAAATATAGACCTTTTAAATTTAGGAAAGAAAAAAAATTATCTTTTGCCAACTTGGCTCTTACGGTTTATACAAAATAATACTAGATCATTTGTTTTTCATCAAAGTTTAGCCAACATTTGCGTCTATGGTTCTATATTTACATGTACATTCATAAAACGGTATGATTAAATCGCCAACCACAATATATAATATATTTTAATACATTTGTCTTATACACAATAATGATAATCAAAACGAAGTTCGCGACGTACACTGCAGTTGAATCAAATGCTTATAGATTATCGATAACGAACACATGATCCTAATGATATTTTCAACAAAGTTATGACTTACAAAGTAAAGGTTATCTGTGTACTGTAAAGCCTATAATTAACTACCTAAGCTTTGGAAGTTTCGTTTGTTTCTCTACGTTCGAGCGACTTCTTTTAATCAACTTACACAATAACTATATACGTATATGGAATTAATTACACTTCTCCTACCTAGCTCCCATGACATTTTATCTGTATTGTTGATTAATGCGTAAATAAGGTAGCAATTATTTATGTTCATCGTTCATTCTACAATTTTACTGGTTAATGTTCTTCTTTGGTTGAATTCGTCCATTTCAACGAATATGTACGAAATGATCATTACAAAATGGAAGCGAACAATAAATCATTTTGCTTGAATGAAAGTGTGTGTACAGGGTAGGACAGTCTTTTTCGCTGGAGCTTTTAATATTACAGTTTCTCATTTAGACAAACATTTTTTCCAACCGATTTTCATCCCCTTCGATCGTCTTTACTTTTCTTTAACCAAATGGTAGTTTTGAGTACTTATTAAAAATTATACATTCATTAAAAGGGATAAAAGGAATGCATTAGATATATTATGTCGAGAAATCTGAAAAATCACAATACAGTATTATGGGAACCTAAATTATAATACATCTCCCAAGCCTACAGGTAACCATGATCTTTAACTTGAACAGGTAAATCTGGTTTGCCCTCTATCACACTCTGTTTTTTAACCCTGGAAAAATGTATAGTAAGAGGAGTGGCCAAAAATAAAAAAAAATCTACTCTCTCAGCTGCAATTTGTCTTTTGAATGCTGTGAGAATCATTGCTTTGCTTGAAATGAGATTTAATTTAAGAAAAATATTAATCAAGATGAATGTTAGGGATGATTCAAGTAAAAATCTAAAATTTAATTGACCTGATTGATATCTTTGAGTCTATAAAAGCTCAAATAAAAGCTTGTTTTAAGCGCACTCGATTGGTTTTAAGATGAGTTAAGTCTAGTGACAAGTGTAGTTTTTATCCAATTCGATTTATCTTTCTCCAGTTACATTTACTCCAGCTTATATTTTTCCAGAGTTAAACAAAAGATGTGCCACAGAGCAAATCAAGATAAGAACATGTGTATAGGATTTGGGGTCTGCAGAGTGTGACACGTGCAAACTTTTGTTGTTTATTTTTTTTCCCATATTTATCTTGTGATTTTTCAGAGATTTCGACGTTTCATTGTTAAAAAAATTAGCAAACATTCACACTAAAAATAATGAAAGTTTAACGTTAATCAAAAATTCATTAAAATTTGATTTTCACATAGCTGAAGCGATCAGTCGAAGTATCGTTTAGCCATCACCGTTTTTTCAAACTTACTGCTAGACTCGCACTGCCAATAATTCTTAAAAATTAAACGAAAACACAAAGCCATCGTGCGAATAATTAGTTTTCAGTTCCGATTAGACGATTCGTGGCTGACACTTTGTCAACAGTAGCAAAGTTTCTAACAAGTGCAATCGACGAAAATAAGAAACCGATTTTTTGGACACAATCACATCATTGTGCACTGTAACCCAAAGCCCTTTCAACCCCACTGCTTTGATCAATGCAACAAGTGCGACTCGCAGCGATGCACAAACGAGAGAAAAAAAAATAGCCCAATTCACAAACGATAGATTTCTTTACGCGCAATCGGCGTAGTAGCGCTGTCATTCATTGCTCGCGACCGGCGGCGAGTCCCGGCTGTTCTCCCCGACGAAGCTATGAAGGGCTGCCGTACAAACGGGCATATCGAGGCCGGAGCTCGTCGGCGAGCTGCTCGTGCTGCGCGTCGCCCTCTGCTGTTGCTGTTGCTGGGAGGAAGCTTGTCCCGCGGTGGCGCTGGCGTCGGGTGGCACGAGGCCCTCCTTGATGCGCTTCTTTTGCTTCATGCGCCGATTCTGGAACCAGATCTTCACCTGGGTCTCGTTTAGCTTGAGCGAAGTCGCGATCTCGATGCGCCGGGCCCGAGTCAGGTACCTGTTGTAGTGGAACTCCTTTTCCAGCTCCGTGAGCTGCTTGTTCGTGAAGTTCGTGCGACCCGTGTTGTTGAAGCCCGCGCCCATGCCCTGATGTGCCTCGAGGCTCAGGGACACGCTGCTGCACGAGCTCAAGCAGCTACCGCCGCTGCTGATGCTGTTGATGCTGCTGGTTACACCACCGCTGCCGGCACCGGGACTCGACAGGGCGCTTGGGTAGCCGCTCGTGACTGACGGTCCGCTGAACTCTGATATGCTGACTTTCGGAGCTGAAACACGAAACATACACTTTATCACACTTTTCAAATTAGACTTATACATTTTTTTATTTTTTATTCTTATCTATGAATTGATCTATGATTGGTAATGGCGAATAAAATAATTAAGCTGTGCTATACGTGTCGATCGTCAATCTTTAGAATGTTACATATGGGATGGTCAGCATACACATGGCATCGCGTCGAGCGGGCATCAACTGACCGGTGCAATATGCGTGGATTAGTTCGCCCGACATTGCAGTGACCACCGCCCGCACGAGCAACTGACCCATCCATTGCAGCTGGTCTTTGCAATAACAGCGCTGTCGTTCCGTTTCCATCGCACGCATATGTATTATTTTCCATCGAGAAAGGGTTGGGGCACCAGTTGGCTGTCCGAAACACGAGCATAGTTACATAATATCTCTTTCTCTGTGTTTGCCAAAGATTTTCCTTTATTGAGCCGGGACGCGCGGTTCGAGAGGATTTAAATGATTTGGTTGTCTTTGGATGAATCCGTGGGTTTTCTGTTAGCTCGTAGAGGCGAGTTGTACGGAGTTGTACGTGTTAACAGTAATGAATGCACTTATCGTATTTTCCCTCGACGGAAGTGGCATTATGAAAATTAGGGGCGTGGGGAGGGGGCACTTTGGAGCTAAGATAGTATATATTTATGTGCTCGTCAATTTGCCTAATGGAAAAAGAGGGCCGAGGGGAACTTGGTATCCACGGGCTTGTGATTTTAGAAGAGGGAAAAAACTCTTTTTTCAAAGAAGTAACGTCTCCTTATTATCAAACATTGATTAAATGGGTTGGTATACATTGGAAAAATTGCAGTAGCTTTTGTCAGCTGATCGAGAAAAGTAGGGAAAAAATTTTCCAAGTTGTATAGTTTGGTCAACTGAGAGTAGCGCTGAGGACTCAAAAGAGTAAGTAAACCTTCGAAAGTAGAACGGAGTACGAAATATCTGCTCGGTAAATTTCACTTTTTTTCCAGACCGCGAGTATCCTTAGCGGATTAATCTTCGCGAAGTAGCTTATTATTGAGTTACGCGGGCGAAAATACGCAGACGCACGCGGTCGCTCTTTTTTTCTGCGTCGTCGTCGCGTCTTACTTATTTATGTCCTTTTTTTTTGTTTTCTCTTTATACTCGGCTCTGCATTTCTCTCGCGTTAGTCGCTAAATTGATGAATGAGCCGCTAAAAGAAAGGAAAAACTTACCGACGCGTCCTGAGACTCTTCGCGTTATATACCTACTTAATAGAACTTGTCCAACTCGATTATTTATCAGGATTCTCCTCGATTCGGCAAATATATTATATACATACGCTTCGCCTTACGTTTCGAGCATAAGTGACTGATGGCTTCTCTCGCGTACGTCACTTCTTTTTTTTTCTGCCCTTTCGTACTTTCTTCTCAGTACACAAAAAAGTGTGCGACTTTTAAAAGTTTCTTACCTCCCGATTAACATATATTATCAGGGAGGAGGTAAACACAAGTCTCGAGAAAATGGCAAATATTAATGGGCACTTGTCAAATTGTATACAAATTTTACCACCCTTTTAAGATGGAATCGTCCACCAACGTAACAATTTTTTTTTTTCATTCTCGCAAAGTGAAACATCCCTTCCTGAAAAAGAGTCTCGAGTTACGTGCGCGAAGGAGGAGCGCGGTAGTGCGATTTTCACGCGGAGATAACGGGACTGACGGTCGGAAATTATTTGTCCCGCTGACAAGTGGCCCCGGCTGCTACAGCGATAGCAGTGAGTCGAGCCGTCGTCGACGAGACGCTAATTATCTTACGCTCCTTCGACCCTTTACCCGAGTGCAGGTGGCACTTGATTACATTGTCAGGCAGACGTATTGCTCTGCTCGGCTGGATAAATATATTTTTTTCATCAATATTTCTACAAGAGCAAGATACAATTGTAAGGATCGTACAGGAATGATTCCAAGTGAATGTAGTAGCTCGATCATGACACTGTAAACAAAATCGATTACAGCCCGTACTTACGCACAGGAAAAAGGGTTGCGTGGACGCGCAGTGCCGTAAAGTATTTTTTTTCTGACCCGTGGAAGCGCAACGGTTTTATGGTACTTGGCTTCATTTATTTTCATACCCGATTTAATATATACCTGTACAAAACAAGGTACAAAACACTCCAAGAGCCGTGTCTGTTTTTATGTCACCCTCGTCCCCTCGTGCATGCGACGGTCACGTTGATCACGCGACATCACAATAATAATATCCACCAGATCCTTCAATTTGGTACGATGGTAATAAATAACTTTACGCCAGTCATCTTCGCGTCGAGACTGTCGTGCGTTTCAATAATTCCGATATGCAGGTTATCACGGAGCATTCGCGCGACACTTCCCCGAGGTGTATGCTAATGAAGACACGCACGCATGAGAGTAGATTTTTGTGTCTCCGCGTGTTGTTATTTCCAACGCATTATCGGGCGGATTCATCTATAGCAGGATCGGAGTCAACCCCAGGGGGAAGAGGAGGGCTCCATTTATTCGTCTTTAAAGCGATCCTCGAGCATTGATCCCGTGCATGCCGGCAGACGCGTAATCTATACGCTCGTGAGAGAGAAGACGTTAAAAGCTCGGGCGTATAGGTTGAGATGACTGATGAAAAAAAAAAAAGGGAGAGATGGACAGAGAGAAAACAAAAAAAAAATATGGGCACCAGCGAGAGGACCCGTCGACCCCTGGGTAATGGCTAGACGTGGCTCGTGGGTTGCGTCGAAGCGTGTGATTGCATCTTGAAACTCGATAGCGATCAAATACACCTGGTCTTCCGGACCCTGTGCTCACGGTGTTTCGTGCGAGCTAGAGTCTACTGCCTTTGGCTAGTACGTGTTCCTTCTTTTCATTAAAAAAAAAAAAAAAAAAACAATCATCGATAAGATGTGTATTGGTTTACGGTAAATTCATCCTCTGTTTGCATTCGTCGCGAGTGACTTACATTGATCGGTATTTTTAATGCCCCGTTCTAGTATACACGCATGTAATGCCCGTCACGTTAGCTCTCGTGTTACCGCATAAAAGTTTCATGACGTATCATATACCCAGTGAATGTGGGACTATTCATGTTAAAATTTTCATGATTAAATTTGTCCACAGTCACCGTCCTGCTCTCAAAACTATGATGAGATAAAAGTCAAGTCGATATTTATACCATTGGGTAATCACGTGGTTCGTTTAAAGAGGGGATGGTTAACTTTTTTCAAATTTTTTTGTAGTTGTGAATCGTGAAAGACTATTGTTTATGATTAAATTACGATGAAAATATTGACTGTGCCAAGACTTTCAATTCTTTTTATTGTAAATGATAAATAATGAACAACAAAGAATACTATAGAGTTTGCATGTGGTGCATTAATTCAAAATTTATATTCATAGTAAAAATCTACATTAAACCACATTTTTATTTCTTTGTCGATCGTGTGAGGGTTAGGTGATTTGAAAAAAAATTTTTTTTTGTTTTTCAGTGACGTACTAGTCGTCCGTCATTCACGCACTTCTCCAGGCTAGCTCCATGCTACGACAGAATGAGCAACAATGTTCAATGAATTATATCACATCGGTGAGTGACTCAAATTATATTAATTTATGCGTATACATTAAAAACCATTAATCAGAGAGCAAACTATCATTTTTCCAGGGAAGCACAAAATAAACGACCAACCCGTATCCCTTAAACGAGGAGATCATATATTATAGAGTCTGCATCCTCCAGTGGCTTCCTGACACACACCATCCTTACATCATCATTGCCGCTGTCGTCGTCATCTATGCGCGTCCATCGCTCTCGAAAACCAGGTAAGTGGCCCGGGTGCCACGCATGCATACACACACACACACACACACACACACACACACCACTCTCCCCAGTGGGCCTTTTAGTCTTTGAACAATATTTGAGTTGCATAATGTGTGCCGATGCAACAAAGCTTGCACGCAGCGCAGTGTGTACCCAACGGATTGGCTTTCGACGCCCTTTTACGCCATCCTTCGCTGGATATATACAGCCAGCCGACGGATCGAGTGATGCTCGGTGTGTGTTTTATTTGCCGAATCCCCGTATCCTATACTGTACGCTCATTGTGCTCGTAATCCCTGGTCTGGGTGTCGTTGACTCGTTTTGTTGTTTTTGTGCCCGCTTGGTTCATGCAACCAGTGGCATTTGGTCCATGTTGTCAACAAAACATTTTTTTAGCTCCCTTAAATTTTGAGGAAATGAACAATCATGAGATCTACATGGTTGTTCTATAAACTTGAGCAAAGTTTTACTTGTTTGTGAGGAAAAAAAAAAAAAAAAAAATCATAAGCTAGTTGTCGACGATTTAATTACATATCAAAGATTTTAATTTGCCCTGTAAATGTATTACAGAGAACATGCCTTATCAGGGTATCTTTAACAGGTACTTCATTGTTACAGGTAAAGTGTTATTACGGAATCTAAACGATACTTACGAGACACACTTTTGTTTCTTTATACCTAATAATAAATACTATAACAATGAAATCAATTCAGCGTTTTGGGTGGGTACTCGAAAAGCTTTTTTGTTGGCAATTATAAAAAAAAGCCATACACAAGCTATAGGTACTCGAGAAGTGTTTGTGGTAGATGGTTAATTTAGATGGCACACACACACACACACAAACACACACACACATAGGATACATACATGTATGTGTGTGTATATATAACTGCTGTTACTACTGCCGTGCATGTCAGTCAGTCAGTCAGTCCGTGTTCGTTCGAAGGTCCTAGATTAGATCGCGCAGCATGTGCGCTCCGGCTTGATATTATTATTTCCACTCTCGTGTGTGCAAGTACAGTATGCAACAGTATACATACATGTGGAACTAAATGCGTGCTAGAAAAAAAAAATCTATGAGCGACCTTATTTTTATTTTATTTTTTCTTGCATTCAGAGCTATGTATTAATTCTTTAGGTATCAGATTCAAATAGCTAAAATTTACGGCGTATGGAAGGTTACGGTAATTTTTACCGTGAAATCGTCGCTGCGACTAGTACTGTAATTTTTTTCAAAGATTCTAGTACTCGGTACGATTCTTTAGGAGGAATTTTCGCCACAGTAGAATCAATGTTGAATTTGATTTAAATATAATTAATTAAAAGCTCAGAAAGCCTTAGTTGGTATTAAATATCTTTTTTCAGGGAAAAAATTATAGTTTTGCTTTACTGTGAAAGTTATAGCGATATCCAAATAAATTTGACGGTGATAAAAATAACACTCTTAAACTACAGCAAAATTACTGAAATCTTGATAAAAATGATCGTTTTCATCGCAGTGTCCCAATTTCGAGGTAAACATTACTGTAACCTTCTTTTTTTCAACATAGATATACAAAGATTTAAATAATTTCTGGCTGTCTATACTTGTGTAGATATCTGTAAATGTTAAACAATTTTTGCCAACTTTACAGTACACATGATCTTACAATTAAAAATACATTACTTGTTTATACGATTATTCATCATGTCAGTATATGCTTTAATTATTTATACTATTTATAGCTTCACATGATGCATTGAAATATACATTCTTCTTGGTCAACTTGATTTCCAAAAAATAAAATATGCATGAAAAGTCGTGAGAAATTGATGTCTGATAAAACAAAATTACCCAGGGGACCTTTGACTAATGCTAAAGTGCTGCAATAGCCGTGGAGCTAAAGTCACTTGTGAAATTTCGTTCAATTTTTTCTATTCCTTGAAACAAAAAGGAAAAAAGAAAAAAAGAAAAATGATAAAGCCAATTACTCAGCTGTTACCCTACATAAACATGTATACGCGCATACAACGATCGATAGCACATATAATTAGCTCGTAGCTCGCCAACAGCAGCAGCTATGCAATGTATACACCAGTAGCAGTGGCGTTAAAAAAATTGCTCTTCTATATTTTAACCTGGAATTCGGCATTACCCGTATCGGTAGATCTCTCGGCGCGAAATCGTGTACCTACACCTTATAAACGTACACTCGCGGGTAACTTCAATGCCGTCGTATCGGTGACTCGTGGCAGGCCATTCCTACCATCTACCCTTGTACTCTCCAGCATGAACGGCTTATGACAGGTAATATCCCAAGTCACGGTGTGTGTACGTGTGTTCACGTGTATAGGTGGGGAGAAAAATACCATCCGGTCACGTCACAGCATATACACAGCCCCTCTGCGTGCCATCGAGATCTCTCGGGGTTTGTCCCAGTGTATGTGCGTCGACGCATGTGTAGTATGGAAGGGTGGGAGAGAGGGAGAAGTTGAGAAAATCCGGGAGGGTTTTTGAGCAGAGCATCAGCATAGAGAGGGAGAGATAAGATGGCGAGGAAGGCCTGATAAAACGAGGGAGCTCGACGGTAAGCTCGCTCGTGTACGCGTACACGATACCTACAATCAATTTGTCGATCTATCAATCTGACCAGCCGCGCGAACTCAATTTTTTTACAGCCCGACAAGATGAGGAGGAGGAGGCTGCTACGCGTTATGAAGGGTGACAGGGACGTTTGCTCGCGTATATGCTAAGCCCGTGTTCGCTGGGATTTTATACGGGGATTATTATGTTTGTGCGCGATAATGCGGGCTAGTAGTTTTTTTTTTTTTTTTTTTTTTTTCAAACGGTATTTTTATTTTTAACCAACCTGATTTTTTTTTTTACACGTGAAATAACTTTACAGGGAAGTGGCGAGTATTGGATAATTTTTTGTTGAAAAGCACACGACCAGACATTTGGTGTATATATATATAAGAAGGAAAAAAGAGAAGGAGCCGAGTATACAACATTTTTGAAGCTGATTACTTTGTATTGCCAATTCACGTGTAAAGCCGACGCGTATTTCACGTGTCGTACAAATCTCTAATTAGTTCGATAATTGAAGCCAAGTCGCGCAGGGGCAGATGACCAGAAAGAAAAATCCTGCCGCGGGATAAACTGGTTTTTCCTTTTTATGTAACGTATAACTTGCCGATTTGTTTCAATTGGTTATTTATACATGTGCTAGCGAATACCACGTAGTGTGTCCGTGAAGAGTAACAAATTTTTTTTCTCCTTTCAGACAGTAAAAGTCTTGGGAAAACCAGCCCCTAAATGCCATTTGCACTTGGTTTCTTTCGACACTTGTAAACTTGCTCATATTGGCACACCATTTATAAAAAGTTACGTGCCTGGTATAAGAGAGAGAGAGAGAGTAAAAATTCTTCCAGTATTACGTGCTTACTAATCCCCTCTCGTCGTCACCTTCGAAAAGCAAAACGCTACCAATTACACCCCCCAGGTGAAACACACTGACTCTTATATTTTGTGAATGTACTTCGGGACTCGCTCGACTCGGTAACGAACGAATGAAACGTGGTAAAGTACCCATTCCGCCTGGAGAGCAAGAGAAGAGAGTCGCTCGGTCGTGCCGGCCAGCGAGCCAGAAGGAAATGAAAATCACCGTTCGGACCCGAGGCACACGTGGACGAACAGCTATATATACATACACACGTATACAGTCCGCTCCAACGTCGACGCAAAGTTCGCGGGGGGTAAGCCTCGCCGTGTGTATATGGACGCGGGGTGTGTACGCGGTGCCGGAGGGTGAAAAGCGAAACACGCGAGTTGCGGCGATCCTCTGATCCCCTCGCGAGATATCGCGGCCGGCCGGCTCACTTCCTACCTCGTACTACATGTGCTTATTCGTCCAGCAATGCAACGCAGGTACAGGTATATACCTGTACAGTCGGTGTGTGCCTGTACACGCGCTACTCTTTTTTTTTTTTTTTTTTTTTTCTTTTCTTTTCTTTTCTATTTTTGTAAGTGCTCTTTCCCTTTCTCCGACTTTTTCTTTCCTCATTCTCACTCGACACTTCTACATAACTATCCACGTATAGGTGTACACGTGAGGCCTGATTGCGAGAGTTTTGTGTATACCCGAGGTAGCCTTTGTCCGAGCCGCTTTGTGGCGTGCAGAGAGCTTCCAAGTTCAGGGGCTGGGGTTGTGCCGTGAGATGTAAGGGGATAAAGTGCGGGGAAAAAGACGGAATTTTAATTCGTTTTTAGGTGGAGTACACCCACGCTGTATTGGGCAAGGGCTTTTGTCTACGGTTCACTGCTCCGTACCTGCTCACGAATTATTGGGTGAAGCGTATGGTGTTTAAACATATATATTCATAGGTTAAGAGAGAAGTGTTGGTTTGCGAGAAAAGGGACGACAAACCATCAGATTTTTAGTCTTTAGTGTAGATCGATGTAGGGTTTCGTTGTCTTACGCATATTCTTGCTTTGTTACTATTTTTCCTGGGGCCGATAAAATTTTTCTATGATTAAAATTCGTGCACAAATTCGTCTATAATTTTCCATCAAGTGTCACGTATTGGTTGTACGATTACTTATTTAATTCAAAGGCCAAAATTCGAATAGCTAGATTATTACAAGCCAGTACCCTCCACTATTGTAAATCCATCCCGTAGTTTGTTTATAAGATGGAATAGGCCAAAACCTCGAGCAAATACCGCGTTTCCATCGAAATTAATTTTCCCCGATGCCTCGGAGATGAGTATTCTTCCTTCTAATTTTGCTGGCAAAAGTTTATTGATTTCCCCGAGAAAAACCCCGCAAGGCTGTCGGGGATACGTGATACAGGAGCGTCTCCAAACACAAGACGAGAGAGCAACGCATCCGGCGTTCACTCGTGTGCGCGAGCATGTATACACACATGACACTTATACGTGCAGCACCGCACGCCAATGAGTATCGTCCTCGTTGTCGTCGACGGGAAAAAGAAATCGAGTTTCGTATGATAGATCGGCTCGAAAGACTGACAGGCCGCTCGTGCGCGCGTGTATGTAGGTGCGTATGGTGCAGTACACGGTATATACATTGTGTACGTAGGTATAAGGCGAAGGGTGGACCGCGTCGGAGCCCACCCTTAGATCTGCCCGAAAGAAAGAGAGAGAGAGAGGATGGAGGAGGCGAGGGCTTAGAGGGCGAGAAGGACGAGAATAAGAGCGGACCCCTCTTTTCATCTTTTTGGATCACTCGCCGTGTTGCTGTACGTGTGTGCGTATATGCGGGTTCCTGGGATCTCCTGTGTACCCTGTTCTATGTTTGTGCACAGGGGATCGAATGAAGAGAGAGAAAAAGAGATGACGATGCTAGGGGCCAGCCGTGAGGGGATAAATCTATTGTGAGCAGCGGCCAACCAGGATTGACGAAAAAATTTCGCCCCGCCTCGAATGTGCTTCAGCTGCCTCTGGTTTCCTCTGTACTTTTGCGTGCTTTTGTTATTGTTTTTTTTTTCCCTCTCTTTTCCTCTTTTCTTTCGTCAAAAACAAATGTTGCGGGAACTCGTTTGGTGTCCGGGTTCTGTTATGCTAATCAACATCGCGATGAGAGCGAGCTAGAAAAATTACAGGTCGTTGCTTTACTACTGCGAGTATGCGTGTCGACCAGCGGGTTGCTTCCTGTTTTTCAAATTTAATTGATAATGAAAGCAGGGTATTTTCACCGCGGTAGATTAAATATGCAAAATCGAATTTTAATCAGTTGCGCTTTGTTAAAACTGTTTTTTGAAAGATTTACCAAATTGCTTTGAGTAAATGGTGGTCGACGACAGATAATTTACTGGTACGTGAGTATTGGCATGTGCAGGAGGGTTGTTTTTTCATAGGTTTAAAACAGGAGCTTTTTATCTCTTCAAAGGAGATTGGAAAATGGCCATTATTTTCATGAGTTATAATAATGCAAAGTCGAGGAAGAAAACAATTGGTGAGTCTACTTTCCAAATAAATATCGCGTTCAAATTAAAAAAAAAAAAAAAATTTTTTTCAATCAACAAAGAACTGCTCCTTATAGTCTGCGATTAAAAATCATGACCATTTTTCTCAATCTACTTTAAAGATACGAGGTAGTTCTTAGGTCTCGCAAATAACAGTCGCTCGATTCCACATAAACAAGAGGGCTTTGTTCTTGAAATTACAATATCAACAGGAAGCGCAGCAGCTGAGCATCGCGAGGTTCTCGAGATAACGATCGAAATAAAGCCACGACTTTTCAAAATTTCGGCAACAACGGTCCGAAAAGTATACATAACGCAACATACGTCACGCAGACACGGCAACAAGTTGACAATGTATTGTACGCAAAGATAAGCGCCGGCAATTCCCGTCTGGCTCTTTCACGGGGAGCAAAAGAGTGGAAAAAGCAGCCACGAGTACATGTGTGTGCGAGCGCGCAAAAGGGTTGGTCGGCGGGGGCTCAAAGTTCGCATGTCGAGGCGCAATGAACGAGCGCGGGTATCATGTATCGGGCAAAGCCAGGCGGTGCGCGCCCGTAGTTTGCCCCTTTTATTAATTCGATTATAATGAGCTTTTAAGCGGAGAGAAGCGCCTCGCAATCTAGCCGACCAAATTGCGCGAAAGGGGCGCGCTGCTTTAACACGTAAGTGCACCCCCAAGGCTGAGATTTTCCAGGCCACGTGAATAACGTAACTGTACATATATTTATATGCATGTGCACGCGAATAGATTTTCGTCGTTGCTGGCTGTGGACTTGAACTGTTGAAGCGACGCTATTAAGCAAATTGAGCTGCTTGAGCTTGCAGCTTACGTTTATGGATTGTATACACACGTATATATATATATATATATATATATATATACGCGCACACAAACTATAGTAATCTTCTTGCTCGCTTGTGCTTACGTATATACACGTACTTTTATTTTTATCATCTGATTGATCGTATGAGTGTGTGATGCGCCCGTATGTTGTATCATACTTTCGATGAAGCTAATGAAAATAATATGCTTTGGTTTTTTTTTATTTTTTCCAGCAAGTTATATGGTAAATCACAAACAAATATCGAAAGAAACACATTTTTGTTGAACCTTACAGATAATTTTGTTTTGTTGAATTTTACAGATAAGCTATTCACAATAATAAATTGTACTTTATATGTCAGATTTGTTTAGGGTGGTTTATGTAACGCCTATTCTTTACCTTGACTATTTTTTAAAAATCAATTTCCAACAAACAGATAAAGAAGCATTTTTGAAATTATTTGTAACGATTGTTTGATGACACATACGAATATTAACTCTCAAATGATTAAAAATTTATACCAGAGAAATTATTAATATCGTATAAAGTGGCATATAAGTCTGGTAAGAAGTAATTGTTTATACTCAAAAGATAGATGAAAAATCAATCCATATAAGGCAATCAATATTTAAAGTTAGAGCTACAGTTTAGTACCCATAATCAGCCTATTATTGAGTTTCTAAAAACATGATTATGTTGGTACATGCGCACGGTACCTTTATTTCCACTTTGCTCTTTTCGAATCATAATTATATTTTTTATTTTAATGCTAATTGTAAGTACGTATTATATTAGATTATATATATCTACAACCAAAGTTACACAGTTAGTTCGTGATTTAAAGTTCTATTAAGTACTATATTAGTCAATTGAAAATGTAGACTATCAATTCGATAAGTATTTTAAGACTTGTAATATTTCATGAACTGTTCAATTTGTAAAATATTACGATTTTTAAAAAAATACGCTCTAGCTAGGCATGCAAAATGAATGCTCTAAACTGCACGTTAAGGAAATGTCCTAGCACTTGCTCAGCACTCCATAAACAATAACAAAATATTCATTTGGTATATGAGCATGACTATTTAAATATTTATTGTTAATGTTATTCATGAATGACCTTAGCCTGTACAAATAAGACGTCGATTCTTGTACCACAATTATACCAAACTGATAGAATCAGATTACATGTTCAGGAGTTGATCGAATAAACGTTACTACTTTGATCAGGTATAGTAATCACGTGAAAGGACGATCTGATCAGTAACCATATCCTTATTTAATTTTTTTGTTCGTGATTCTGAGCGACCTGATCGCAAATCCAGCCAAAAAAATTACACCTAGCAAGTTTTGAACACCCCAACCCACCCTGTTACCAATAAATTAAAAAAATATACTGACAACTAAACTCTTAGTATCTTTTAACTTGGATTATTTTCTTTTTGATTCTTCTAGCCTAATCAAATACAATTTGTCAATTTGAATTAGACCATACTCCGTTAAATTAACGCGTGTAATCTGTTATAAAGGCAAATCCATGATTAATTGGCAATCAAATGAATTAGAAAAAAAAAACCACGAGAGAATATTCAACTTTTCGTTTCAATCATTCAAACATACTTTCACTTGCTTCCATCAGATGTGGCTCTACGCCAGGTCTGTAGAAAAATCTAATTTTCACGTGCTTTGTTCTGACAAAATTAATCCTGACTGACCCTTCGATGGATTTAATTGATTTCGTGTACATCAGCCGATTGCTGTAGTGCTTGTTCTTGACTTGACACGCTAACCACAAGCTCATGTCAGCTTGGGGTCTCTCCTTCTCGAAATCCCAGATCTGAGATTATTTAGACAATTGGTTGGCCGATTACACTTAGCAATTGTTGTTGTTGATTTTTTTCTTCTTTTTCAAGTACTTTAGAAAGTGCACAGAACTCCAGTTTGATTATATCGTGTCTATATCATGATTTTTATTTATTTATTTTTTTTATTTATTGGCAGATTATAAATGTTTTTTTTGTTAGATATAAATACTCCACCACTTCATGACATTAAAAAAAAGTATCCTATCATGAGGAAATATGTAAATAACATCTCGAAATTTTTCTTGATCGTGATTATTACTGATAATTGAAGCGTCAACATCGAAATATGTGCTTTTTATTGTGTTAATGTTGTAAATATAGAAACGTGTGCCTGTCAATGCGTACATTGTATCTTTATCACATTATCTGATAACTGGACGTATCAAATATTTTTAAGAAATTCAAGAGATACATTTAGAGAGATATTTTTAAGAGATACATTTTTTTGTAGTGAGAGTAAGTAAAATTACTTGGACCGTAAATAACATTTGACGCTTGTAACTAGTAATCACATGACCAAAATAGAAATTTTAAGTGATTCGTGTTCATGCGAATGATTCAATGATATTTCGTTTCTGACAAAATAATTGCGTGTACTAATTTATTGTTGCAATTTTTTAAGTCGTTTGGATATTGTGTGACTGAATTTCTTTTTTTTTTTTTTTTCTTATAATTTGTACTTTTAACAACGTCTCATCTCACCTAAATAAATTTATCAGGGAAGTACTTTACCAAATCTTGAGGAGATCCAAGAGATAAACATCAAGAACAACAATCGTTCTGGTGCACGTGGTTGAACTCTCCCGAAAATAAAATTGTTATCTGGGGTCAGTAAACAATTGACTCCAGTATCATAATCTTACGATAAAGGTAAACAATTATTTGTTGAGATTCCATTGTTTAAAATAACTACCTACAAAATTTGCGAACATAAATAACTCTATAGCCTTCAATCACACTATTGTTCCACATCCGAGTTGACTAAGGTTTAAATCCCGCTTAATACACAAATTTCGAAATCAATCAAAGGACATTTTGAAACCATGAATGTTTAAGAAAAAGAAGAATAACTACGAATTTAGACAAGTAATGTCACTGTCTAACATCAAACTCCTCTAATGGAAACTCTAATAATATCTAGATTACCCTGAAGCAAATATTCACTTTAAATACTACATATTTGATAAATTTTTTCATACAGCGTACACAACCCTATTGACACAAGCTTAAGCTCTTTTAAAAACTAAATTCCATTTCCCAGCTCCTGAACGCCAAGGAGGAATGAAGAAAGCGTTGAAGAGTGATAAGTATGCTAAAGTCAATAAAATTAGGCACTACCATACTTATTATACACAAATACTGTAGAAAACCCTTCAGATTACTTTCCATTTTTATTGTTTGATTAGTGGTAAAAAATCTATATCAAATCATAATGCTAACGTACAAAATTTTTTTTAATTAATTTTTTTATCCAGTATAGTTTTTAAAACTTTGTTACATTTTATTTATCGAAAAGTGTCACGATGTGAGAAACAGTTGACTCGTTGGAATTTAAATTAAAAAATTGCTGTCCCAATTAAAGAAGAAGAAAAAAAAAAGAATCAAACTAAATACATTTTTGCTGGTACTATATGGGCCCGGGTACAAGAGCGTTTATACGCGTCGTGATCAGCGCTTCCGTCGGGATCTAAATGAAGCCCATAATAATCGTGTCCCTCCTACCCTCGTAACGACAAGCTCCTCGTATATGTATCTATGTGTATAGAGCCGGTGTGCCAACATATGCAAACTCGCTGCCGAGCGCGAGCGCGATTGTAACGTTCCGGCTGTGTAGTCTTGACAGATAGAGAGCTGGCAAGCGCTTGTCACGTTTGATTTATGGCCAAGAGCCGGAGAGTCGGTATGGTGGCTTCCGCGCGCACATACGAGCGTATTGCCTACTCCTTTTCCGCTCCGCGAGGCGCGAGTGACTTATCTATTCGGCATGACGCCTGGCGCGCACTTGCAAGCTCATTCGCGCGGATGCCGGCTCCTGCCGTTTCTCCGGTTGCCGATCATCGAGGGAAACTACATGGCTGTTATCTAAAGACACAGTTACGCGTGTAAGGATCGGAGACAGATTTTGGAACTGACATTTGTTTTTAGTCTTGCGTGCTCCCAATGTTACCTGCAAGATTTTGTTCGTATGCAATTTGTTGATAATTTTTTCCTGTCCGATTTGTCAATTAGTTTTACGTAATATCGTTTTAGGTTCTGGTGGCTTAGGTTATTATGTACATAATCTATCTTGATGAATAATTGGGACTGGTTGTTAATTGCTTTAGTAATTAAATGTAATAAGTGGTGGAGATCGATAAAAAATATCTTTCAAAATCGCGTAAAAGTGGTTAAATTACCTATGTTACTGTTGTCACTTATTTTAAATATTAAAACCGTCGTAATTAATTATTTCGACACGTGGTACATGATCGTAATGTAGCCATATGCTCTAAAGCGTTTATCAAGAGCTGAATTCTCTCAGTTGGATCAGCCACCGTAACCCTGTAATTTGTATCTATACCCTATAGTTGTACAGTTAGAGATCTTATTTTTATCAGAGCGTAATGGTATAGCCGTGCGAACATCCTCTCCATATCTTTGTTACGTAACAACTCCCACCCTCAGGATCAGTTCGATCTTGCTAATAACGATGACTATTTCCACGCGAACTCTTATTACGGTCAGCATCGGCGGTGCTGATTGAATGATTCGGCAGGTTCTGAGCTCCCAATAGCCTGGCTCGAGACTGTGATACACGTATACACATAAAAAACCGTTTCCCAGATTAACAAGATCCCTTTCTTTCAACTAACTACATATTTATACTCTTTGCGTTCCCATGACTCCGTGTTGTTTTTGTCCCAAAAAATGATGTAGCAGAAAATTTTACACTATAGCTATAGGTGTATACACTACGTCAGATGTAGTAAAACGTAAGAGCAAGGACTCACCGGCTGGCTTGGGTACGTTCCTTTTGACTTGCATCCACTTGTAGGTCGGCACTTGCAGCTGCTGAGGATTGTGATGATGCTGCGATTGTTGATGTTGTGGTTGTTGTTGTTGTTGTTGGTGCTGCGAATGGTGGTGTTGGTGTTGCTGCTGCTGTGGCGGTAATGCTGACGATTGTACCTGGAGGAGGTGATGGTGGTGTGGCTGATGGTGGAGGTGCTGTGAGTTCACGTGGTTCGGGTGCATGCCCCCGTGGACCAGTGACGGCTGCATGTTATGGTAATTGACTACATGATCGGAAATCTCCTCCTTGAAGTGCTGCTGCAGCGGGTAGCCCTCTTGTCTGACGTTGGGACTGGATGTGTATTGTTGCTGCTGCAGAGGATCCTCGGTTTGTTGTTGCAGTTGGTGCAAGTAACCGGAGTTGATAGGCTGGTGGTAATCGCTGGAATCATGACTAGACTGGTGTTGCTGCTGTAACTGTTGGTGATCCTGGCGATGGATTGCTCCGACTTGGTGGTGAAGGCGCTGCTCTTCGGTCTTGAAAACTGGAGACGGCTGTTGCGGCTGGACATGCAACTGCTGTGGTTGCTGTTGTTGTTGTTGTGGCGGGTGTTGGTGGTGGTGATGGTAACTCTGATGTTGGTCGACGACAGCGCAGCTGTTGTGTGAGCTCGCAAAGGGCGACGAGGACGGGATCGCGTTCACGTAGTCAAGGTTCATGTAACTCAAACCGTTCTCCGACGAGATGATGGCTGTGCCATCTTCGTGCAAGCCAGCACTCGCCGAGTAGAAGCTCTGTGGTGGTGTGACTGTTCTACTACTATTGCTGTTGCTTGTGGTCGTAGCTGTCGTTGGCGTCGTGTTAGTGTCGATCCCGATAAAAGTGTCCGAGCTATTGCTGGTCGACGAATAGGATGCGCTAGGCTGAGGATAATAGTGTGCCACGTTGGTCGGGGTGGTGGCGGTGGTGTTGCTGTTGGCCGCGTTGATAATCGTTTCGGGTTGCGGTGGTGGCGACACGGGCACGTGGTGATGATGGAGATGGTGGTAATGATGACCAACCGAGCCCTGGATATGGTGGTGGTGATGATGGTGACCGCCAGCGTATCCATAGTTGGAATAAGTGTCGGACTTGCCGTAGGTTCCGTACATACTCATATCCATCATCATCATCCTCGCGGCGGAATCGTTTTTATCCTTTCACAAGTCAAGACCAATGAAATTTTCTTCTTGCGTCAGCTTAGAACCACAAAACTAGAATACTGAAATGTCCTTGTAACTTGGCAATGTTGGGTAATGTTAACATTCTAACCTTGAGTCTATGAGAATCGTAGGCGACTATACACGTCTCACCTACATAACTTTTCTTGTCCCTTACAAAGCCAGTGATCCGTAATTTATTCTCAAGTCACGTACAATTATTGGTCACAGTGCCACGACACCACGCACAAAAATTATCACCACGCACCTTCAAACGATTCTGCAAACCCTCAGCACAACCCCGACGAAACCATCATCCAGTTGTACCAGTCCAGTCGTCACTGCTCGCGAAAAAAAAAAAACGAAACCAAATGCGCTTGCCAAGCTCGAAGTCGCACCGTCGAACGCCGAGAGCAAACTAACGCTGCTCGGGTGCACGCAGGTAAACCAGGTGAGAGAACGAGCGAGTGGCTTTGCTACCGTAGAGCTCGCCCCTACTCTGGCGCTGGTCTCCAGTGACAGTGTACGATAGGATCGCCCAGTACATATCTACCTATCGGTATAGGCGAGCGGATCCTGCGCCTGCTCCGTTCCGTCTCTCCTCGGTTCCCGAGGAATAGAAAGGTTGGAGGCAACTCGGAGGCGGGGTCTAGGCTCCGGGTAACCGTCACGTGGTACCAGCTCGGGAGGGCGGGGTCGGCCAATCCGGCTAGCCAGCCTGACGCGTTGCCCGCTCCAGCATGATGGATCATCCTCTCTGTCCGATTTTCTATACCTGCGTGTATATATATTGTACGCGTATTTTTTTTAAATTTATTTATTTTTTCATTTTATCTGGCTCGATGCAGTTGACATGTATCGGTCTATACAAGTGCACGCATGGATGTGTGTGTGCGTGTCGTTCGTGTAAAAAGCAATATCAGCAGTAACTTTTCACAACCAGCTGTAGCAACCACCAGACTGGGACGTTAAAAACGTGAGCGCATGTCGGAGGTATCGCGCGTATCGCTGCTGTCTCCCCGGACATGCAAGCCGTGCTCTTCCCTGGGTGGGGGAAGTGTCAACTCTTCGGCGAGAACGGTCTTACTCTTCGACGATGACTCGGCTCGCAACACCTGCGTCCGATGCTGTTTTAATTAGGCCCGGCGTTTGACGAGTTCATCAATCGATGCGCGCTAAATTACGTTCTTCGCGCCGTACGGTACCGCGCTTCCGTACATGGCGTATTCATAGCTTGGGGGAAGGGTTGTCAGCGTACAAGTATTTACAATCGAGCCCCCGAACTTGGACGTTGAGCCAAAGGACCTTTTTTTTCTCTCTTAATCTTCCAGTCAGTATATGGCAAGAAACTTGTACGACACGTACAACCAAAGCTTAATCAAGCAATAACTCAGCGTAACCGTCAACTGGAGGGCAAACAAAAAAATTCTCTTAGCACCTCCTCTCGTCTGTATAGCAGCCGGTAATGTATGGTACCGTGTACAACAATGCCCGGAGATGGATTTCCCTTTGGACACGCGGGCTACCAATTTGTGACTTTTCGGGGCCGTTTGGCGAAAGAACGGGGAACCCGGCTATACGGATTCATCATCCGAGGTGTCGTCGAAAACTCGAACCGACAATGCCGGGCGAGCATATGGGAGGGCCATATATATATTCATGTGGGGCACGGTCCGAGAGTAGCTCCTTTTAATAACGCCCCGCGCGCACAGAGGCTCTACCTTTGACTTTCTCGACTAACAGATACGTCTTCCTCACGTCAGGGGATATGTGTGTCACGGGGATTTCGGCTTGTGTAGTCAGCTGCTGCTGCCTTTGCGCGAAACCTTCTCAATATACGCCCAAAGAGAGCCCGAATTCTCGCGCACTGTACCTCTTCTCTAAACTCCGTCGTCCATCGCTGAGGACTTTTCCCTCTTTCCCCCCCCCCTATTTTATCGTGCGTGGACTCTCCCGAGCAATCGCTCAATCAAGATCTCAAATCTTGAGAATGCGAAGGCGACAGGGGCGTAGCCGAGTGTTGGGTATTGTGCATCAGCTCCTTTCGCGGGTTTGTGCGCGAGTTTGTATTTTCCAGGAGGAGGGAAGGCTGAAAAAGCTCAGGCGAAGCGTGATGAGCACTCCGTGCTGGATGGGGCGTGGAGGGCCGATAGGAATTGGCCATGTCGAACATTTTATGGCTATATATGTCCCTTGCTGTTGTTGCTTTTGCTGTTTGAGTGGTGTTTATCGGACGTGAGAAGCATGCGTATTATTAACGCGTGGATGTTTGGCGAGCTCAAGGTGATGAAGACAAATGATACTAGCCGAGGACAGGGTCGAGTGTTATTTTACAACCTCTTGATTGGAATGTATCTTCTCCGGTTGGTTAATGGAAATGTAATTGTGCCGTTTGGCAGGTTTTGACGTTTTGATGATTAAACGTTGCGTGGATGTTGCATTCGTGGTATCTATATTGATTCTTTTTTTTTTTTTTTTTTTAATTGTTTTGAAACAAAACAAAAGAATTGTTGTAGTTTCAAACAAGATTTTTTATTTCTAATTTCAGAATAATGAATATCAAAATCTGCGAGATTAAGCTTTTTTTAGGCACTAGTGACCTTAATCCATCGAAAAGGATAACCTGAATTTTTGCATGGTTTTCACCTTTTGAGCTTGCAGGATATTTTTTTTTTTGAGTATAGGTATAGAATCAGATCCAATTTATGGAATCTTTCGAGTGTCAGTTCTTGAATGAACACAAGTCAATGATAACATGGCCACAATTTAACATCTAATGATTTCAAGTTTTTTATCATAGAGTTTTTGTGGTTAGTATAAGGAACATAGTTTGAAGACTGTTGATTATTGGCCAGGGCAAAATCGACTCTTGCAAAGTAAAACTTTCTATTGGCAATCTTGTTACGTCAGTCTTTTTGAAAAAAACAAACGTTTTTATTTGTTATAATCACAATATGCAAAAAAAACGTTTTCATGATACAAGAAGTCATTTAAAGATTTTAATGTTGTAATGTACTAATGCAATTAAAAAACTATAGCGACATATACATTTAACGTTGTTGATCACCTAAGGTAGTATTTTTATACTTTTCTACTTTAGCTCACAGTCTAGAAAAAATCGGAGAAGATGAAGTGACGCTCGGTAAACTTGAAAGGCTACAGGAGCCATTAATCATCGCATTAGTAAGATGTTAAGAGAATCAATAACTCTAGATGTTGTGATACTACGAACCCTTTTAAGGATTAATTGGCAGTTTTTATGTACCTATCCTTTGTCAATAAATTAGCTCAACTAAGTAGCTTATGTCAAAGCTGACAAATGTCTAAGTCAAGTTTCGTATTAACTCGTACAAAAAGAATTAAGTGCTGCATCAATTTCACCGTAAGAACTGTATGGTAGATATGAAACAACGTGACTATTACAAAAAAAATTTTTTCACGCTTTTTCATAAATGTAAATTGCAGAGCGCAGTTTTTTCAATGATATTTCGTTTCTGACAAAATAATTGCGTGTACTAATTTATTGTTGCAATTTTTTAAGTCGTTTGGATATTGTGTGACTGAATTTCTTTTTTTTTTTTTTTTCTTATAATTTGTACTTTTAACAACGTCTCATCTCACCTAAATAAATTTATCAGGGAAGTACTTTACCAAATCTTGAGGAGATCCAAGAGATAAACATCAAGAACAACAATCGTTCTGGTGCACGTGGTTGAACTCTCCCGAAAATAAAATTGTTATCTGGGGTCAGTAAACAATTGACTCCAGTATCATAATCTTACGATAAAGGTAAACAATTATTTGTTGAGATTCCATTGTTTAAAATAACTACCTACAAAATTTGCGAACATAAATAACTCTATAGCCTTCAATCACACTATTGTTCCACATCCGAGTTGACTAAGGTTTAAATCCCGCTTAATACACAAATTTCGAAATCAATCAAAGGACATTTTGAAACCATGAATGTTTAAGAAAAAGAAGAATAACTACGAATTTAGACAAGTAATGTCACTGTCTAACATCAAACTCCTCTAATGGAAACTCTAATAATATCTAGATTACCCTGAAGCAAATATTCACTTTAAATACTACATATTTGATAAATTTTTTCATACAGCGTACACAACCCTATTGACACAAGCTTAAGCTCTTTTAAAAACTAAATTCCATTTCCCAGCTCCTGAACGCCAAGGAGGAATGAAGAAAGCGTTGAAGAGTGATAAGTATGCTAAAGTCAATAAAATTAGGCACTACCATACTTATTATACACAAATACTGTAGAAAACCCTTCAGATTACTTTCCATTTTTATTGTTTGATTAGTGGTAAAAAATCTATATCAAATCATAATGCTAACGTACAAAATTTTTTTTAATTAATTTTAATGATTCAAAATTATCGCTAATTTGGCTGTATCTCCATTATTTACGGAGATACGGGCGTTTAAAGTTTTGGGTATTGTTATAGCCGAAAATTTTGAAATTTGGACAATGCCGAGGCCATGTAGTCGTTCGTAGGGAATCATTTGACTGTTCGGAAGGCNAGGAAATAACTTTATACACTATTTGTGTGTCGCACTGCTTGTTTTTCGATTAAAATATTTTCTAATAGATAATATATTCTACATCACAGTTGAAGTCGTTAAAAAATATTACTGTTTTGGGCCTAATCCTACTAGCTTTGTAAGTTGATACACATTTTAGTAAGATTGTAAACACAAAGTGTTGGCATTACCAGAAAGCTTCCAAAGTTCGGTGTCCTTCGAACAGACCAACAGCCGTAATCTATACTCCCACATCCCTCTTAACTTCTAAAAGAAAACAACAGGTACCAGATCGGTAGCGCAGGTAAGTTTCCCCAATCTCAAGTTTTGCACTCTAATTTGAAGAGTCGGACGAGCCGTGTGATTGTCAGTTGTTGTACTCTAATGGACTTTCCCACAGCTGAGCCGGACAAATTTCAGTTTATCCAAGGGGCTCAGTGTCAAGTCGAATCCTCCTCCGAGACGTGTAAACTCACGGCGGGTCCAAATCCCCTCATTGGCATCGGTATAGGTACACCTACACGAGTCGATCGGAGCCACTCTCCCGTGCTCCTTCGTCCCTGCAGTTCTTCGTCTCTCGATTCCGGGCGCCACGCTGAGTTTTGACGTGGGCCGAGGCACCTGCATTGTCATGGCCGAGCCGCAACTGTCACGTCCAGCCGGGCCTCGCGCTTCGAGCTGCTCTTCCTCTTCTTTTATCCACACATATTATGCTTGCACGAGAGAAGCCACCCATGGTTCTCTTCACAGAATGTCCCCGCGAGTGAGCGAGCTTTGGTTGGAAATGAGAGGAATGAGGAAAAAAAAAAAAAAAAAGCAATAGAGTGGGAACGCAGTGCAGCGCAGTTACGTGCTCGTATGTGACGAACGAAAAGGATGGGCTGTGATACCTCGGCCCATTCTTCCTCTTGTCGAGTCTACGATCTCCTTTTCGTGCCTGTCTCCTCGTGAGCATCATGCGAGAAGGTGACGCTCGACGTTTGCGTTTTGCATAATGTGCCTCATTTTCTGCATCATAGGGTCTTTCTCAGCAGAGGCCGAGGCTAGGGATCTGTCTGTTTTTATAGGACACCAGAGGGGCGAGCAGTCGAGGTTCTGAGGCTGGTTTTATTGTCATTGCTAATGAGGCTTTTATTAGGCACACAGTAGTCGAGTTTAGTTAAGTAGCCCGTGCTGGATTTAGCGCCCTTCTACTGTCTCACGTTGTTTGTTTAGTTCTAAAGATGTATGCCTCTACGCTATTGGACTTTTTGAAGTTAAAAAGATAAAAAAAAAAAAATCTATTCAACTCAACGACCCATGCTCACGTGTTATATCTTTATTTATTTTTTTTTATAATAAGGTAAAGACCTAAGTTTCAAACCATGGTACCACTTGATTACGATACCCTCTGTACCTATAGATAGGGTCAATAAAATAGTATACTACTCACCTAGGGAGGAAAAATAAAGAATGTCTCAGATTGCAGGCAATTGACATAATAAGCATGCGATCTGAGGGATTCTTTGTTTTCTCCCGTGGGTTGTATACGATTTTTCGTCAATCCTGCGCCGAGAGAAGGGATTTTCCTTCCGCGAAGCGGGACGAAAGTTCTTACTTTCGGCGCAGTATGATGAAAATTTCTTATTTTTTATGTGCTCATTTTTGACCTAGATATAACTTACGAATGTATATATCAAATTCTATAGTGTAGAAATAAACGGTACTTTGACGATTTTTTACAGAAATACAATTTTTCATAGCACGAAACAAATTTGAGGACCTCAAAAGGACCAATTGGTCCTTGAATATTTGACAAATTCAACTAAACAAGCTAATTCCAGTTTTACCGATTTTTATAGATAAATATTGATATTGTTTGTATGTTTGCATATTTTTTTTCTCATCTACTCACTAAACAGGTTTTAATTATTTCAAAGTGTTTGTAATATCAATATCCAGTTAATTCCTCAAACGTTTTTACAATATTACTCAAATTGAATAAAAATCGTCTCGATCTTTGAAAATAAAAGTCCATACCTGAGCTGTGCCAGTAACAAAAATGACAACCTCCTTTATTTACATTGTTTAAAGAAAAAAAAAGGTGTATAAAAGAGCGTTTTCAGGTATTTGAGGTGGAGTCAAGTTGAACGCTTCTAGTATAGCAACAAGTACCAGAGAGCGAGGTCTTGCTTGCCCTCGGGAAATCCTTGCCATTGGAATTTCCTCTTTTTCACAGGAAGGTTCCTAAAGACCCTTTTATATGTGCATTTTTCTACTCTTCCGAATTCGGATAGGCGTGTGACGAGGAAGATACACCCTGCGGGCATGAAAAGTCAATAGGTCCATTATGCGTGCTGCCAGAAACGATAAACAGATATGATTTTTACCGGTTGTGTGTGGGTACGTCTATACGTATGTGTGACAAAGAAGAGTTTGCACATCCGTTTGTGGAGACGTCATCGTGGACGCGTTTTTTTTTCAAACGTGACCTACTCCCTGCACACCCCACCCTCTACCTCTGGTTCTTTCGTCAATATCAACAAAGCAGGAAACAATTATTGAGGCTACATTGTTAGCTCAATGGACTCCACTCACCTGCGACGGAGGGAGCCTTGGACTGCCTGCCGAGATTTTTTTGTCTCCTTGCAGTCATAGAAAGATAAACATACTGAGGTTTTTTTTGGATCTCATGCTTAAATTATCCGCTGACTGTGTGATTTTAGGATCGTATTTATAGGTCTGAAAAACATTGGAGAGGCTACCTATATAAGAGCGTTTTTTTTTTTAAACATTTTTCTATGGCGTTTCACGTCCTTTAAATTGCGGTATTTTAATCATCGTGATCAGAGTTTTCGGAAAATGATAGCTAATAAATAAGGTAACGGTGATTATTACATGGTACTATACTACTTTCTACTAACATGGGGTTGGTATCAGAACTGTCATCATTATAAGACTTCAAGTTCTAAGGATGTTGGTTGAAACTCTTTTGAAATGTTTCGTCACTTTTTGCAATCTTTATTTTTATCAATTATATTATAGGTACAGATATTATCGCCATTGGCTCTGTTCTTCAGATTCTTTATCAAGATTATAAAATCTTGGATTTAAATTTTAGACATTTTTTTTACACCTAATTGTCCCGTAACTGAACTTAAGAACAATTTGACTTATTCGATAATTTAGTTCTCTATTAGCTAATCAATCAAAATCTTGAATATTTTATCCTAGTTATTAATAAGAATGAAATCACTAATTGCTCGATTTACGACTTGTCAGTATCAAAAGATACGATCTGTACCACGATAATCCACCAGGTAAAAGGAAATCATGTTGAAAAAACAATTGCTTGCAATCAAAGTATAGATGACTCAAAATTGCCGAGAAAAATTTTTCCCACCAGTTGTATGTCACACTTCTGGAACGGACAAAATTACAATATCATCAGCTGACAGGTATTGGTCATCAGCCAAAATGTTTGATACGGTGAAAGGAAAGAAAACGTCGTACTACACGTATAAACTAGAAAAACAGCCAAAATTGTCCAACGCTGGAAACAAAATCAACCCACTTTGGCTATGTATTTACAGAATAGCCCGGATACCCACGCATATATCCCGTACATTTGAGATTTCCGAATTTTGTTCAGAGCACATTATCAGCACCACTTAATACAGGGAGCATTAAAAGAGTACATCGTATATCCAATCTCCAGCTACTTCCACCAGAGAGCCTTTGGGTATGTACGGCTCGAAATAATAAGGGCTCGCCTATACGCACGCACATACACGCGCGACCGATCGATCTTCCTCGCGCTTTGCTGCGTTTTTCCCCATTTTCCTTGATTCCGGTGATTTCGACAGTGGCGCCCTGGCCCATTTTCCTCCTTCTCCACGCACTGGGTGCTGCACGATAGCGCGTATCAGGAGGAAAAGGGAGACGAAGAGAGGTAGAACGAAATGTCTCGCACAATGGAGCCATCCATCATTTCGTGCAAGAAAGAGACCGATATACGCGCGCACGTGTGTCCCACTGCGTATACAACAACCCTGGCTCCTGCAAGTGCCCTTTGCCCGTTGCTCTAATAATATGACGGCGGCTGCGGAGGGGGAGAAAGCCACGGGTAATCGAATACATTTACAAACACACGCGTCCACGATCGCTCTAGTTGCTGCACGGATCTAAAACCTTAACTCTAACCGTATTCGAAAACATGGGCTTCTCACTTGCGAATCGAAAATCCAAAAATTTGTCAACTCGAAGTAGCAGTTTTTATTCTGAAATTGGACTTATTTTTCAATACATCTACATGACTTCAAGGTCCGAAGAACTTGAAACTCTGCCCGTGGCATTAGGCAGTTTGATTTACACGCGATAACGCCACAACTCGATTATTAAGGTACGTTGATCTACATATAGGTAATATCAAAATCATCGTTCTTTATCAGAGCCCACTCGACACATTTCGATCGCGTATCTGCTTTATTTCTCTTCCATCACTATGTGTGTGACCCCCTAAATGAATGTGAAAATAGCTCTTACTTGAAATTACACATTAGCTTGAATAACACAAAAGTGTGGGTACGGCAAAGGGACAGTCGGACAACGTGTACTCAAGTTGTCGAGTGTACGATGTCGAAGTAAAGAGAGAGAAAGAGAAAAGGGGATGACGGTGCAAAGTCACTACCGACGCTGGCATTGCTAGCTGTGCCAAGTCATCCCTCGCGAGCTGCACGAAACGTCCAGCTATGGTGTACTTTGTCGCCGGCGAGCCTATCGCAGTAAATATCGAATGAGCGTAATTAGCCTCGCATTTGCCGATGCCTCGCGGGCCACTAGAGAGTGAATGTGCGTAAGATCGTTGTGTGATAAGGTACGTGTATATCGAGTAGAAAAAAAGGCTGATAAAAATGGTGTAAATAAAAGTGGCTCGGTAATTGAAAGGGAGAAGGGGGTCTCGTGACCTGAAACGAAAAGCTCCGATGCTCGGAAAAAAAGGATGACCGAGGAAAATTTGACAACCCGATAAGAAATATACGTGGGAGATTTACGTAAGAGTGTGTTATCAAGTGCTGTACTCATTGTTACCATATAATAAGTATATGGTTGAACTTTTTGCTGGTAAATTACTCTGGTATATATGCGATACGTAGTGTGGGAAAAAAAAAAATCGATCCGTTGGACGATTATTTTTGTTTGTTTGATCCCTCGAAAGTAATCGGTGAAGTGAACGATAAGGAGCACTCGATTTCGAGCTTATGTGTATACGTATGTGGTGTACGAGCGGGCAGCGGAATGTTTGTATCTGAGCGCTGATCGCACCACGACGCACTTCTCTCGTGATATCTGGACTGCGGCTCGCGCTGCGCTGCTAATCTCGCGTCGATCTTTGATTTCGTGTCTTGTGCGTTTTAGCAGCGGTGTTGTATATGCAGTGTACCCGCGTTTGCTTCAGGTCTGTCGATCTTTTTTCCACTCCCTCGCTCTCTCTTTCTGTATCTTTCTCTCTCTCTATGTCTCGAACTACGTTGTTTTCGACGTCTTTAATTTTTGTATTTTTTATTTATTTACATTTTATTAAAACGAAAAAATCTATACATAGAAACTTGTTCCTTTTTTTGTAATTTTCTTCGATCGAAACTGTTTTCGTAGGCACCTTGGTTGCATTATCGATCACTGTATGCTGTAGTTTTTCTTATGGTTACTATTATTGTTATTATAAAATAACATACTAACACGTTTCTATTCGAATTTTCATCGAAATTTTTCAAGTCGATGAAGCATTTATTGTTTTGTTTGAGTTTTTTCCCGGATTGAAATGTCGATGATTTCACTTACTGTTCGGTTCAACGGTACACTTGGACCGATACAACGATACATACCTACGTGCGTCAGATTGCACTGTCACTGATCCAATATCAGTGCAAGATAAGCAAAATTGTGGCGAACACATTGTTTATAATTCAGACAAAGAATAGATACCCTTTATCTGACGTTTCCTCGAAAAGTTCCCCAATATCGGATTAAACGACCCCCCAAATATGTGCATGAACACATGCTGACTCAACATTTTTTTTTTTTTTTTTTACAACAAAGAAAATGTAACTTTTAATGTATCGCGTGTATAATTGCATGGCCTCAACACCACTAGACACGCCACAGCATTGAGCTACGAGAGCAATGCAATATCACAACGAATTTAAATTAACAGTAGCAACGTGAAAGGTAAGGGGTTGAATGAAGGGTGAAGTGCAGCCTAGAGTTGAGTCTGTTTATATGAGTAATGGAGAGTCAAGATACATGTGAGGATGATACCAGCTGTATGTGTATGAGCCGCAAAGGCGTATGCTTTGCAACACATATACGCACGTATACACAGCACTCCCATACATGCACCCAGCAACACAACAACCCCCTCGTCTTGTCCGGTTGCCATGCACGGGTGCCGTCCATTTATTAACACTTCATATTATACGCATATCCCGCGCGCGACGTGCTGGTAACGAGCCTGTCATAATTAACATGCTAACTTTATTACAACTGATATACCTACGACCCGCTGCTGGGCTTCTCTCTTCCGACACCCTCTGCTACCGCTAGCTGAATGTATTTTACATTGGATTTTCGGCGATGAGTAATTGCAAAATCGAATGTGTATTCTGGCGTGCATACCTTAATAATAACTTAGCCCACGGTTGTTTTCGACCAAACTATTGTCGTTGCTATTCATTTTTAAATGTATTTTGCTAGCGTTTGACCGATGTTACGTAAAAAATTTTCAAATTGTTTAAATAATTATAAATACCACTCAATCAAAAAATTAATTTAAAAAATGTTTAACTTGTTTGACTTAACTTGCGATTTTTCCTCCAAGTTTTCAGCAAAAAATATGCGATAAACACACCGATTTAAAAAATAACTAATTAATAATAACCTTATAAAAGTTAATCTACTTATTGTTTATATTAACTGTTGTTTTTTTTTTTAATAATGCAGATTTTTGAGATGTGCTACGTATAGACAGTGTAATATCCGTAGTATTAAGAAGAATTTATAATTTTCAGATAATAAAAGGTGATGTAAAGACAATTTTGAGACGTAGTGTTAAGCACCTTTGTATAGATTATGTATGTTAGGTGAAGACAATAATATATCTGCCGTGCAAGGCAGAAAAATGTTGATTCTACTTAGATTCTTAACAAATTCCCTACGATTGTCATTGTAAAGGTCACATTGCCACAGTACATGATTAATGTTTTCACTAGGGTAACCGCATTTTCATAAGGTATCTCTAATGATTCCAATTCGGTGTAAAGACTCCGCCAAGCCATAGTGATTGGCCCTGCATCTATTCACAGTTACAATGTAGGATCTATTATATTTGCGTCTACTGTACCACGGTGTTAATATGTCTTCATAAAAAATATCAAAATATTTTTTACCTTTAGTTTTTCCCTGAAGCAGCAAGGTAGTTCTGGTCGAGCTGTGCATGTTTTTTTTTAAAAGCTCTTTAAAATCTGTGAAGTAGATTATGTTTGCAACTACTGAAATATCAGTTTCAGAGGTTTCTGCTTTGGCTAATCTGTCAGCAATCTCATTGCCTTCAATTCCTATATGAGCTGGAATCCAATAGAATTTCACCGAGTGGGTTGAATTGTCTGTTTTAAATCGTAGGTATTTATTTTTACATTCCAAAATATGTTTGAATGTTGCTACAGTTGAAATAACAGTAAATTATTAGCAATAGCTACGGAGTCTTTGCTGAGTGATCCGTTGTCTTAGATAATAATTTTTTAATTGTCCCCTATAGCATAATGACACGTACCTTACAGTAATACTTTATGTACTGAAAAAAAAAAACTAAACGATAGATTCTCAAAAAAACATGCTGCTAAGAAATACGAATTATTTTTGGAATATGAGTGAATAAATGATAACACCACTAACTGAATTTAATTCCAATCATCGTGTCAAGTAACGCACTTTTTATGCACATATCAGTTTATAATTTAGAGACTAACCAAGGTTATCCAGTGGTGTTGCCATTTTTTCAACCAAGATGACTTTCGGCACCAGCCCAATCGACATCAATATTCAAAACTGATTATTATTTAAAATAAATGAATAGACACGCCGAAATTTCGAGGATAAGTCAATGATAACGTCAGCCACGATGTAAATCAAGCTCAGTGTGATCCCTTGGTTTAAATTTCGTGCGAGAACTGCGTTAATCATTTTTCCCTGCTCATTAGCTAGCGACACGCGCAGACACAAAAGTATGTTCCCGTCCCGAGAGGTTCTCAGAGAGGAGGCATCCAGTCGAGAGGAGATCCATGTGACGCGGAGACGGACTCGCCAGCCGTTCCCATCACGTATACATTACACATCCCACCTCGCGATAGCACGTCGTCGATCCCTCGGTAGTCCAACACGGATACGAGGATACCTTTGACGCGCTAGATAAACCATATAATACCAGACGCTGTTGCTCCTCCTTTGGTTCGTCATCCGTCCCCGCTCTTGCGTCGCGACATCTTTTCACTCGGCGAAAGGCATTAAGCCGTCTTTTTTATTATACAGGCGATCGATCGGGAAACGGATACATCGCGGGCCTGTGTTGTGTTTTATATACATGCATCGACGTACAAGGTACCATATATACAGTGAAAGCCAGAGTGCGTATGGAGTTGTAAAAGTTGAGTGACGTGCGCTGCACGGGTGATTTTTTTTCTCTCTCTCTCCACGTTTGCTGCTTCGCCCGTCGACGGTCGCGCGCGTGTACGACGCCGGCCTGCGTATAATACGCACTTATCTGATGACTGCGACGAGCAGTAGCGAGCTTTTCTGGTATTTTAATTAGGCGCGTAATATTCGTATGCGAGAAATGCACTGCTGCGCCTCCGTATTCTTATACTTTCTTGGATACGTAGTTTATTCGGTGCAGACTATGAGCTCGCCGATGGCTGCTGCCGGATGATAAATTGTTTTTGTTGCGCGGGGCTTACAAGCTCTCTGTCTCCGCTAATGAGTTCAGATCACGAGCAAACGTTGTTTTCACATCAGCTTTTCATTCCTCGATTGAAAAATCCAGAAAAAAAAAAAAAAAAAACTGATGACAAAACGAAAAAATATGGGTAAGAAAGACGCGTGTCATCGCGAGACAGGACACAATGAAAGGCCGATAAGGCAAAAGGTCAAGCATATACCTGTACATTGTAGTCCCGGCTTCTTCTCGTTCGTTTCTGGAGCCGTTTGTTTCCGCGTCATTAAACGCAGTCAAGGCGTGCGAGGCCCCCCTCGTAATTGAACGCGGCGTGTGTTGACAGCCGGGCACATTGGCAGGTAGATGGGGATAAGGTGTATCGGGAGAGGAAGGTGAAGCTTGTACAAACGTGGAAGATGGCGAGGGAAGCGACTTCAGGGTTGCGTTGCTGCTGCTGAGCGACAGAGTTAGATACATGGCTGCGATATCATTGGCTCGGTGGTACACCCTTCGACTTCGAGTCCGTGTACCTGTCACTTTTCTCCCCCTTCTCCTCCCTCTTACTCATCCTTGGACCGTGTCATCTCCGCGTCCTCCGTTCTTGGCTGCTTCTGCTTGCTCTGTCTGATGCCTTGACATTTGGGGCCTTTTCAAGGAACGAGGGTATAATATAGGTAATCTTCGTCACTGTGGTAATTGCTTACGTGTTGGTTTTCATTATGTTGCTGACTTTTCTTAAGTGTTTGGTATTTGTACTCCTATTGCAATGCATATTTTTAATGCTAGGAGTATTGATTAACTTTAATATACGTACCCGAAGTAGAGGCCAAACGCGTATTCAATTGAAAATGAAAACCATCAATTATAATGTTTTACACCGTAGTTCGGAAATTCCTACTGCTCTCGAGATTTGAAACTTGAAAGAAGAAATTGTTGGAATTCTTTTTTGCTCGGCTGCTAGCTACCATTGGCGACACGGTGACTCCGGAATCTTCAGTGTAGTGGGTCAGATCGCAGATAGGGTCGTCCCGTGCGACTCTCGGCTCGCAATATCCCGATTTCCTTTGAGTGGGTATAATTTGTGTTGTGTGTGTGTGTGTGTGCATGCGTCTGTCAATCTTGGATGCTAATTAATTCTTCGCAGAGAGTCACACGAGAAAGTTTCCACCGGCTGGGCAATAATAATCTGGTTTCGTTTGCGATACGCTCTTGGTGTTTTTTTTTTTTCATTTAGTTTTTGTTTTTCGTTTTTTGTTTGCCAACTGATACGCAATTGTGTCTGTATTTCCGCTTTCCATCTGACCATTATTATCGAAAAGTTCATTCCACAATACCATTGTTTCTTATTAATGTACTTAGCATGAGCTACTTTCCAAAAATTTCCATCTTAAAAATTGTGTATACCAGAAATTATCTAGAAATTATTCACTTAGAGTAGTGTATCTCTGATTTTTTTTCTTTTTGTCTATTAAAAAATCACGTGTAAGAATTATCGGGAAAGCGTTTACTTACAGTACTGTATCTATAATTTCTTTGCTCTCTTTGTCTTCTAAAAATTTGTATTCGTGAGGAATTACCTGGTAATAATTTGACCAAACTATGTATCTCAAATTCTTTTGCTCTTTGGAACTTGATCCCCGATAAAACACGGCAACAGTAATAGATCAAAAAAGTTCCATGAATAATTGTGCGCTGCATGGATTTCAAACGTCATCAGATTCCTGACACTCGTAACGTCACTGACCACGATACGCGATAAGGAAAAAATGCCCTGAGAGCCCATTTTCCCTTAAATTAAACACAAGAAGACATAGTCCTAGCATGTACGTATACATATGTCGTAGTCCAGGTATACATACTGTCTCGACATTTCACGGACGATAACGCGCCCGTAGGGCTCACAGGTAAAGCCAGCAGCAGCAGCCAAACGTCCCCAGGGACTTACTCTGGCTCTCCTCGACGCGACTCGTATACCTACACACACCTTGTGAGATCTCTTCTCTCTGTCCGCGTGTTGGTCCCCAAGGATTCATATTCCGAGTCACGAAGTTTCTTTTCGTCCTGAGAAATAACACGCGTGCAACGGCTTTCCTTCTCTCTTTCTTCGGTATGCTGGTGGACTTTGATACTATGGTTTGTTGTTCGGAAAGTTTTTTTTTCTCGAAAGGAAGAGGATTGCTTTTTATGGTATATATTTCTGCCAGACAGATTTTGTAAGCCGCGATATTTGTCCGACGTGAGCGTGTTTTTTTCCCTGTTGCGCTCAATCGGCTCGGATCTTTCGACATCTCGTGATGTGTAACTTGAGTCATGAATAATTTATCGATTGGTAATTTTTCGGCGGCAAAGTCATGGGAAACGTCAAAGCAACAAATTTCTTGAAGAATCCATTGAACGTACTGCTGTTTTCCCGTTTGTGCCTAAAGCTAATAAGGATTTCAATCCTTAGTTATACGAAAAATAAACGCACATTACACTGTTACTCCAAGTATGTCATTTATACTACTACGAGCTCAAAAAATTTATCACAGCTTGATAAAACACCTGACTTATTGTCAACTATTTAACTACCTTCATCGAGTCGAATGATTTTAATACAAAAAAATTTTTGTCGTAAGGTTTGCAAAATGTATTATAATCATATGTTAACGAGTATTTGATGAAAACAACAAAACTGATCTTTAATCAACCATTTTCCCAGTTTTATGTAATTGTACGATTTTAGAAAAAGCTTTAATAAAAATCTAATTTTAGAACGTGAATCACCTTGTCCCAGACGTAACATACTTCCAAATATTTTCAATGTGTGAAAGGAATATTTGTAACACTTTGAAGGCTCTTCGTTATCTAACTTTTTAGTGAACAGTTATTTAGCTCAGTGGAGCTGGTGAAATACTTACTGAATCGTCGATTCAATCATTTATAAATCATTCACTAACCTACGACAATAATCGTCTAGTTGTGATATTACGCTTTAATGATTTGATAGCCATGATTTGCTCTCTGTAATATCCTTACGCCAAAATTGTCCGATTTTATTGAAAAAAATATCAGTTTCACCACTATCAATACTTTGAACGTATTATTTTAATACTCTTGGCTTTGCAGTGCATAGTTGTGACTGGTCTAGAGCTTTTAACTCCGCGAGGGTCAATGCAATCATTTTTCGAGCACGCAGCATTAAATTCGTATAAAATGGTGTAAAAAAAAGGCACACCCCCTACTGTCGAATCAAATCTAAAAATAATGTCGCCAGACGATTAAATCATAGACTGGCACTCTGCACCCCTGTGTTAAACCGAGAGTTCATCCAACATGTTCCCTCACAATGTGCGAGTGTTCCTTGCGCGTATATACACGTACATACTGTGTTCAACATGTATTACGAAATGACTCATCTCCTCACCCGGTGCTTGCAGTGTGGCTTAAATCGTATGGAGTATCAGCATCGGCGGCTACAAAGTGAAAAAGGGCGAAAATTCGTTTGACACACGATCGAAAAATGCCGGCGGCGCAGCAGCTTACACAAAAGATCGTCGAATAAAGTGACCCGCTAAAGCCGTAGAGACGCGCATCGCCGTTGTTATGAACCATACGCGGAAAACCTCACAGAGAGGCGTAGCATAATATATACATGTATAACATCGTAACTAACGAAATTTCGTAAAGCAAACTCGTGTCGTGTATAATATATATGTACCACGTACCTATACGTGTGTGTATGTAATACGTACAATGTAAGTGGGTTTGGCCGAGTCCGTCCTTGGGGATAGATACGTCAACGAGCGGACAACGGGACTGCGGATACGCGGGTATAGACTAGTTTTCAACTGGGGTGTGGAACGGTGTACACGGAGGGGCGGTGGCTGCGTTGTTGTAACCCCGCGCGCTCTGGGACACACACGAGTCGGACGAACGAATGCGAGTGTAGCAGCAACTTCGTGCTCGGTAATTCGCCATTTTTTCCCAAAATTCGGGATGCTTGGGGCGATCTCTCGCCCTTCGTCTCTGTATGTATATGGAGCCTGTTGAGAGTACATTTTCGGTCCAGCGAAAAAAGAGAAGAATACCAGCTCTCGTTTTTTCTTTTTTGCTCTTCGTTTCTCTATTCGTACGTACCGATCCATCAAAACTGGACGTCAGTAGCCATTAGCACGCTCCCGTCGCTGACTTGATTCTGTATTGCACATGTACAAGCTCCCGTGTCCTCATGCATTGTTGTATCCCTTATATTGTTGGTAGCCCTTTTTGAAAAATCTCTTTAATCGTGTACATATACACATAATATTAAAAAAAACTTACATCTGCTGTCTTATACGTAAAGTATTTTTAGATTCACTTGAATATAATGAATGACTTTAAAATAAATGCAAAAAATTTCTTTTATCGAACGTGCATTGAATAATTAAATACCATGTTGAATGTCAGCTGATCAAGTACATTCGATCAATCGGTTTTAGTTGCCCACATAGTTGACAGAGCCAAAAGCATGATCTGTCAAAAAGTGCGTTGGTTTAAAACCTTGTTTCATTCGTTGGCGAGTAAAGCAATAAGCACAATTTCAGATTGTGCCCGAATTGCGAACCACGTTTTTCTTACCAAGGTCAAAAACGTTATTTTGCGTCCGTAGACACACTTTGGACCTGCCAAAGTAATGCCATGGCGAAAAGGAATAGTTTTTGTACCTGGTAGTGCATGTCACCAGGACAAGCACCAGACCCGAGGGACTCCTTGGGCTTGCCCTGGTTAAATGCACTCTAGGTGCAAACTCTGTTTTTTGAGCTGTTTTTCTTACTGAGGGTGCAGTAAACGCCAAAAAATTAAAAATAGCATCCACAGTAGGGGAAAACTTTTTTTTACTAAATTTTTTGCACTAACATTTTTCAATTACAAAGTATCTTAATTATTTCCATTGTAAAGCGCTACTGTTAATGAATACTCCTTATTTACACGCAAAGTAGAACTTTACAACAGAATTGTAAATATGGCATAATCCATAACGTATGTGTTCGAGTTTTTGTCATACTTTTCAACGTGTAGTTTATACACTTTCACGGATATATATACACCAATATATCCATAGTTTAGGACTTTATGCTATAATATATGCTGATCTCTACACCATACATCGACCATATATCACTGCCTAACTAGTTGATTATTCAATTAAACGCAAGTATTCAGTATATAGATTATCCAGAAGTTAACAAAATAATGAAGTCATTAAACGAAGACATCATCAGAACAAACAATCCGATTTCTAACTCATATCTCTATCCTTCCGTAAACCAAACGGCTAGTGTGTACAATCACTAAGCACATCCAAATCCTTGGATATAATTCATGTCATACCCAGAACATCACACACTTGGCACGAACTAATAAGAAGATCCCACATCATAAGAAAAGTTCGCTCGAGCAGGGCGTGTACGGTGTGGACTAGGTTCGCACGAAGCGTGATGTGTAGCTCGTGTCAGCTAGACACGGAAAAGGTGCCAGCAGCAACGGCAGGGGTAGTAGCGGAGGTGCGCGTTGTTCGATGGTCGCGGCTGCCTATCCATCATGAGGGTGTCAGGAGTTTCCCATCCTCTCCTTCGCCACCACCTCCAGCAGACATTCTCAAGAGCTTCGAGAACCTAGATATTATGACGTTCTGCGCTACTGCTGCTGCCGGTGCTGTCGCTTCCTCGTGTACGCGTCTCTTTTTTGAGGTCTATACCAATGGTTCGTGGCGGTCCAATGGACGACGATCTGAAAATTAGAACAAAATTTAGTGAAGTATTTTTTGTGAAGAATATCTTTCGTTGAGATTGTGCAACTTTATTTTACCATGTGAAATACCACGTTTTGTTTAATTTTTTATTTGCTAGAAAAAAACAAATGGTCATACTTCTTATTACTAACATATTAACGTTTTTTACTGCAAGCTGTCGTGGTCGTGCGTCAAACTGACCTAACTAGACATGCAGTAATCATAGCATAATATTGAATACTATTCAAAATAATGCTTAAACTTTATTGTATTTTAAAATTAAGCTTATGAGCTCTTATTTCATACACAAGCTTTTTTTAATGCTATTTACTGTTTGTAGGGAGATCTTTGCACACGCACTAAAAAAGTTATCGACAACAACATATTTCGATTTCATGTAATTTTCTGCTACTTTGTTGATGAATAGAATTTTCTTAATGGCCGTTTCTTGTTAAAAACTGATCATCTTCGACATACAGCTTTCTGAATATAAACACGTGAGCATATTTTAATTTCACTCGCGTGAGTTTAATGTAGAACCCACGTTTTTCCATTTTCTTTTGTACAGCTGAAGCTTGACGTTTACAATAAACGTTATTTAAAGGTCTCTGTACGTGCTCTGCTTTAGCGGAGGAAAAGAAAACTCTCAGAGCACACACACATGGTTGTATAGAAAAAGCATGTGTGAGCGCGAGCAACCCCTGGACGAAAGAGAGAGCTGGCGTGTACGATTATATTTGTTAGACAATTGTGTAGCGCTACAGAAATCAAGCCTGACGAAGATCGATCGGTTCGACAGTTTTTCGGGGCGCGTCGACACAGTGCTCTCGCACGCGTCAGCCGGCAACTCTTATATTCGGAAAATACGACTTAATTCCTTAATCTTACATTTTTTTTCCTAAGTGCAAAGCACAAAAAATTAATAAAATTTATTTATTTATTTTCCACGAATTATTGTATACAAAATTTGTAAAATTTTCCAAGCTGAAGTTATTTTTGTGGGTAATTAATTATTGACCAGGCTATCTAAATACTAGCCACTTTGATTCTTATTTTAAATTTTGTTGTATTTGGTAAGTACAAATACAAAATCTAGTGCGAGATTAATTGATACAAAATTTGTCAACTACAACTTTAACAATTTATGACAGATTTTACTATTTTGCAAAGCTTATATTTTAATTGTGGTTAGTAAAAGTTAATATTTATTTCAAATAATTACGAATTAAATTAATTATTTGTCAAATCTAAAGAAGTTAACCACTCGAAAGATTGTATATTGAAATTTTCATTGTTAATTTCATAATTTTCATATTCATTTTGACTAGTGTTACGTAGGGAAGAGTCTCACCTATACTATTGTACGTTACACTAGCATGTAAAACGCAATAAAAGAGCGCTTAGGTCTTAAAAATTTTTTATTGTTGTTTCTAGGCAAAAACTGTTATTACAATATAAATGTTAAAAGTAATTCAAAATAATCTCTGTTAAAATAGAATTACAGTTTTTTAACACATTATTAAAATATTATTTTTAGGAATAAATGTTGTACAACAACAAGCGCAGAAATTTTATTTTTACATACGAGTAAAAAATATCACTCGATTTCACAAATGTGTAAATTACCCTATCATCATAAGGACCCTCGACAAAGGCTGATGTTACAGATGGGGAGGGAGACATTGTTGAATATATTTAGCTTTTTCGTTTTCTTTTTTCAAGATTAATCAGATAAGATTGTGAGGGTAAAGTTTTTCTAGTTGCGATTTAAATTATTGTTACTCCTTTCCATAAGCTTAATTACGTATAATTATTGGGATCAATTATTAACAATATGGGATTTTTAAATATTATTTTATTTTATTTCCTTACTGCTTTGTGATAACTCAGATTACTTGCAAAATTGTGTATACATAAAACACGATATCACCTACTGTATGTCGATTAATATGAAATTTAGCCTTTTACTGATGGCTAATAAGGGTGCACTTTGATATTCCATCCACCAAACACAGAGTTTTTTATTTTTTCACTTAAGAATACTACAGACATCTACCATTTCCACCGTGGATCAATGAAGTATTTCGTATACTGGCATCTGACAACCAAAATAAAACTTTCTGGGTTGTAGCGTAGATGGCGGTGCGATTGTCGTCACGTGATTTATCCTTCCATCATGATGGCCTCGAAGCAGCTGCAGTGGGGATCGGGGGTGGTGTCTAGTGTCAGATGCTCCGCCTATAAATCATCCATTTGTCGCGGTGCGTAGCAGGGGAAGAAAAGACAGGTTGAGACGCCATGTTAACATACGTAAACAAACTTAGCCCATATCTGCGAACGATAACCAGCTTATAGATCAACCTGACATTTTTTTTAACGCTGCTATCTAATATCGCTCAATTTCGAACCAATAAATCCCTTTTTACGTTATATGCAACCATCAAATTGAAAATTTATTTAATACTATTCATTTTATTGAATCAGAATGATTTATTATTCATAAAAAACAATCTCCTATTACATGAAGGACATACTATAAGTGACATGAATTATTGTAGTATGTGCTTCATTAGTTACTATGCAATACATGCTCTTGACTAAATAGTATTACAATACGTGCATTAATTCGGAGACATGTTGAAACCATAAAAATAAATTTTTGTTTCAATTGGTTGCAAAGCCATTTGTCATCGAAAAAATCACGAAGTTACAAATGGTAAAAGACCATCGTCTTCTAAGACCCTAAGACTAATTAGTGCGAACATTAATCTTTCCGATGGTGATGTCTCGAACCAATTTTCTGACCTCGAACGGAGAAATAGAGACGTTAATTGGATCCTCTAACAATTTAATACTGCGCTCAATTTTTTTTCAGACATACAATTTTTTCACTCGAACATTAAGTTATGAAGTATGAGCCAATATAAAATATTATTTGCAAATAAAAATTTTTCATCATAATCGTTATGATTTCTACGTAGAAAATATTTCAAGTACAACTAGTTTTTAACTGAAATTCTACCTACGAGTGTACTCTATTGAATGATCTATTGCATGAATATATTCTTGGTGAAAAAATCCATTGAGTAACTTTTACGTATGCCTGACCAAATATAATCAAATTACCAGATAGAAAAAAAAGCACTTCTAATAAAGTGCCCATCAACAAGTTGCGTGAAAAAATTAATTCACTCGCTTTGAAGTAGCTCCGACCAAGTAACACATGTATCTTTGATGAATGCCTAAGCATTCAATTACAGACGAGCACGGTAAAATAAAAAAAATAAAAAAACATAAATAAAAATTGACATGCCCAACAAATCGCGTTATCAATCATCAATCAGATGTTAACACACGTGTTTTTTTTTTTTTTTTCTTCAATCCTTTCGAAGACGTAGATGGGGAGAAAAGGGAAAAAAAAGAGACAACGGCGATATACGCGCAAGAGCGTCCAGCCGCGTAAACTAATCGAGTCCGAAACGCAAAAAAAGAGTTCCGAGTAGAATAGGCACAAAAAAACTCGTTCAAAGCCTGTAGGGTGTATCATACCTATATACGAGTATCCGATCCTACCGCAACGAGGTAATTGTCTAATCCTGTACAAGCGAGTGGATGAGGGTAGGAGGGAGAGAAAGGGAGCTTAAATCATAGCACACAGTTAATCTTACAAACCGTTCTCTCGCTCGCTCACATGTATGAATCTTCCATGCAACACATTTGTACGTATACATAACTGTGTCCATGTAGTATATATATACTACCTACAGCACTCTCGAGCGGAATGATAGATCGACCTCGGGACTGCGACAACGCCAGTGGCTGAAAATATATATATACAGACACTCGCACATCTTTGTACCTATATATACCTCTAAAATTGTTTTCACCTACATTACAATAATGCAGTGTATAGGTATACATATAACGATAGATCGTAACTTACCTTACAAAAGTACTCTATGGGTGGATATGATGTACAAGCACTAGGGCCAATTACGTTAAAGCGAGTATTAATTATCTACATTGTTTTACGGATACGTGATTAATGCTTCGGCGGCGTATACGTGTATTATTACGTGTAGAGAGGCATAGAGCTGTCGGGTCGCCTTAACGGGCGCAGCTAAGTATCACGTGCGAGGGGAGGGAGACACGAGATACCCATCCTTGTGTGTATATATATACGTGCCATATACATGTGTACGAACGCGAAACTCATTGACCGTCTGTTAGACCGACTGCTGGCGTGCCTATTTGTAAGCTCGTAGTGGGTTTGATGGATCACGTTTTTTGGTCGTATATTGGATATATTTTTTTTTCTTCTTCTAGGTTTACAAAATTTATCGATATTTTTGATACTCTAGCAATCGATGCATTATCATGCAAATACAAACAACTTACCTTGTACTCCTTGTCTTTTCCAAAAATTGTTTAACACAAGTCAACTATAACAACGCAAACAGAAAAGCCTATAGGCATTGGACCATCACTATCGGAGATACGCTATACATTCAATTTCGAAACACCGTCTACCGCGTTGTAGAGCAAAACAATAATAAAAAAGAAAAAAAAAATCATCCAAAGGAGCATCTAATGATTTATTGGACTCGCGCGTGATTAATCCACAAAAGAGTACCTGACCCGCGCGCTGGACCCCACACTTGGATATCAAAATGAATGCTCGATTTCTCCGGTTAGACGAGCGCGTACTCGTATACAAACGGACGAGCCTACCGTTGCTTGATCCCTGTGCGCCGTCAATAGGTGTTTTCAAACAAGAAGCCCGCCAAACAAACGGTAGGCAAGTAAAGAGTCTGGACGATAAAAAAAAAAAAAAAAAAAAATGGATAAAAGGACCTTGGAGTATATACGAAATCACAGTGGGTATACAGAATGGAAAGACGGAGGCGAGAGACATACGCATATCTGATTGTGTGTACGGCGAGGGACGAGAGTAGACTCTGAAAACTCAGCGCATCTTCCGTGGACGTGTGTGTGTGCGTGTGTGTGTGTGTGTGTATGTGTGCGCAAGCACGGGATAACAGTGGGATAAGCTTCTGTTAAAAGCCGAAGCGGCGCGGAGGGCCGTTTATCATCCGCTCGTATCTTTCTCTCTCGCTGTCTTTCGCGTAGGTCGTTGAGTTTTAGGAGCCCAGAAGGGAAGGGGTGGGTGGGCGCGGAGGTATCGAATAAGGGAGAGAGCCCGTGGTGGGTGTACGCATATACATATACACGCATAGGCACATCGTCGTCATCGTCGTCGGCGAAGCGCGAAGAGTTAAAACCTCAGCATGACTGGTGGCTCCGTTGCTGCTCGGTAGCCGATAGACGTGTCACTTATGCATCCCGCAGCTACAAGCCACCGCCGCACGAATCAATGGGGCTCTGCCCACACGCGTGTAGGTATATTACACACGCGTGGAGCTGCTTCACTTTGGGCTCAACATACATACACACGCGCACGGCGTGGGGGAGAGTTTTGGCATCATTAGTCATTTTATACGCGGCCTTGTTCGCCTCTTCGCGCGGAGATGTGTGCAGATAGGTTGATAGGCGCTGGAGGGGGGGGGGGCGGATTACAATGCCCGGCCGCGGTAAGAATATAATGTGCCGTAACGGAGTCGTCGAGCCACAAGGTCATCGGCGATCGATGATGTATCAAACGGCCGAGCGGAGGAGGAGGCTGCTGCACGATGGGGGACAATGTCGATCATTGTCTGCGTCGACGCGCTTACAGCCACGCCAAGAGTGTATATATTTATACACGTACAGGAGAAGGAGAAGAATGTGCGCGGGAGTCGCTTATGCTGCTGTTGGGCACAAAAAATATGACTCTGATGCGTGTATACATCATATATACGTAAGTGAGTGTACACCCCAGCGGGCAACCCCTATTTGTTGGTTTTGGTGGTGCCGACTGCTCTCCGCAGAGATGCGTTTAAGTCCTGACTTATTGAATAATGATGAGCACAGAAGCAGCGTTTCAAGGCTACAACTACATTGTTGAATCACAGCTGGGTGTAGAGTGATGCTCGTTTTCGCCGATCATCGTTTCATCTCCTCTGTTTGCGAATTTTCGCCAGCTCTGCGATGAATACGTTTATCAAATCATTTACCGTGCCTGGAAAAAAAAATCATACCCATCCAAAGACCATACTTCATTTACCTATATACGTGCAGTATTAATTCATTCACTCGTAATCTTCTGGAAGTGCGTTCTAAAAGAGCTACAGGTAACGATGAAAAATTAACTCTGCGAAGAGTAGGTGTACAAACCAACCAGCAGCGCTGTCTGGGAACAAAAGCGTCCTCCGACCCTAAACAATGAAGTTGGCGCGTAAAACCCAATGCTTCGAACCTCTCTCTCTCTCTCTCTCTTTATCCTTGCAATAGATCCAGTCGATCTCCCTCTCCATAGCTGTATGAACACCCCTAAGCTCAAGGCAGTACATGTTTCCTTCAGTCGAACCAGTGCGTACTGTTTTCCACGCTAACGACAGTAGGTTTGGGGTATAATGGGAAAAAAAAAAAAAAAAAAACCCACCAGCGTACAAAGAAAAACATTGCTCAAGTGTCTTAAGGTCGTAACCACCTCGTCGAGTCTCGCAGCGATGATGTAGCAGAGGGTGGTCCGTTCGTGAGGTCAACGATATGCCCGCGGTCCCGCTCTCACGTGTCGGCCGGCCACTTATCATCCTGACGATTGCGAGTCTGGAAAACTAGCGGGGGGTGCACCCTTGTGATTCTACGTGGGCATGGTGTATCCCTGTAGAGCTAGAAACTCGTTCCACGCTTACCCGTAACGTTTCCGCGTTCTGTTTTTCAAGCTCCACGTGTCAATGAACTTCCGTGAGGTAATACGATTCGAGCAAATGAAAAGTTTGTCCCATAAAAACAATCGTTTGTAATTTACCTGTTTGAATAATTTTCATCTTTCCATAGGCAATTTTTCTTTGATATGTGGTATAAATTACCATACCAGTGGCAAAATTTACTTTTAACTGTAAAGTCTCTGTAGACTACAGAATAAATCTCCATATTAAAGTTCAGAAATGATCATTTTTATTTTTATTGACAATAAAGTAGGCATAACTTGTGCACTTGACCTCTTTCACCGTGAAAAGAAAAAAAAAAAAGAAGCAGATTGACACTTAAAAAAAGAACTACCGAATGAAGCACATTGCCACTAATGGGCCGACCCTGTTCCAAGTTACACAAAGAAATCACGGTCAATTAAAGCTTACAACGCGAGCCGAGCTTTTTACCCAAACTTTGTTCATTTAAAACAATCAACAAAACGCTCCCAACTGCCCCGTAACAATCGAAGGTTAATCTCCCTCTCGTGCACAACTCGAGCATAGCGGCTCTAAACTCCCCAGCCCCTTTTTGACCCCTCGACGACTATTGCGGAGATATATACATGTATATATACACGACACTCTGCTCTTTTTCTCCCTCCGTGCAAGGGTTGGCTTTGCTCGTAACCCGAATCGTATAAGCGCGCGTGTAAATATATTTATATAAATTCTATTTGCGGCCAAGAGTACTTATACATATACAGTTCTCATAGTCCATCAAGGAGTCTGTATATTATACGCGGAGTGAGTGTATATATATATATATGGGTAAGCAAGGTATACACGAGGTACATATTATACGGAGCGCAAAAGAGCGCGGCGAGCGAGAGATAGCTGCTGGCCGCTCGCTTCCTCCCATCTATCATGCGGACCATGACAAACCGAGAGAGCGAGAGCTCAAAAGGCAGCCGCCACTGCATATAGCCGGCTCATCGGTGCTGAGAGTAGACCGGCTGACTGACGACTGCGACTTTATATACATACATATGTACGGTTCGTTCAGTCACACTCGTGCCGAGATTTTCTCTCCATATATATACCTTTGCTGATGCTGTTCTCGATCCACCGTGTACACGTTTGGCTCTGCTCGGCCGTCTACATTTGTTAACGTTTAAGCGTTAACAACATTTCTCGCCCATCCCTTTCATCCGGCAGCCAGCGACTGATGATGCTCCGATCCTGCCCCTGGACGCTGTGGTGCACTCTTTTTCTCGGGCTTATAAATGTTGTACGCGCGGCACGGCCTCCATCTCCGAGGAAGTCAAATTATTTTCTAGCTCTCTTTAATTAGGAGCCTCGTACGTCCCGGCCCTGAGGTACATCTGTCAAGAAAAAGTGTGTGTGCGTTTGATTTTCTATTCCAGGTATGCGGATGAAATCATACATTCGACTTTTGATCATATGTATTCGTATATTTATATATTTTTTTTGTTGAGAGTGAATGCCTGAGTGCAACGATTACGAAATACAATGCACCTGAATGTACAACTTTGTGGATGATTGATCGATTGAATTGTCGAATGGTCGAAAAAAACAATAGAAAAATGAGCTGGATGGGATCGAACGAGGCGTTGAAACACCGCTGTAGGGATGTACAGGTAATTCAGTAGCTTTTATGAAGTCTTTTCCGGACAATGGGGAGTCCTCCGAGTGTACACACAGAAGGGATGAAAGGAGGAGGCCCGAAGAAGAAAGGGAAGGAAAAGTGGATGCGTATAGGTATAGGAGGGACTACTTTTTAAACGCATTATATCGGCCCCAGTGCGGCAACCAAGTGTATCATACAGAGGGACATCGGGCGCGTTATCATTGTGCGAAAGTAAGCGGTCCAGTGGCATATTCCCAAGCCAACCCCCATCACGAATCCCCTCTCTCTCCTTTTCTCGGTCCGACCGAAGCGAAGCGCGTGCTGTTGGATCTCTTTCACTGAATATCGGGCGGAAAGTGAAGTGGCGTGAATGAGTCGTCCCCCGACGATGGCAAGATTTATGGCCCCTCGGCTTTTGCGTCCGCTCGGCCTCCTAACCCTTGACTCTCTCTCTATCGCTCTCACTTTTCGCCGGACCCGCAAGGGGAGAGAGCTCTCCCTCTCACTCTGTACAAGTGCAACCCTTACTCACGATCCTCCCTCTGTCTCAAGCCCACGTGGGTGTATGTATGTATCCACAGTCCTCCAAAAGGAGTGCCTTCCCTCCCTCTATTATCGCGAACCGAAGAAAACGATTCCCCCAAGACAATGGGAGTCCCGCTCCTTTTGGACCGCGTACGGGCGGCTAATCGATGGAAAATTCGAGGATCACGAGGAGAAAAAGGGAGAGAGAGCCGGGGTTCGTTATTAGCTCGCGGGTCTGCGCAGCTCGAGGGAGCAAAAGGAGGAAGAAAAAGAAAAAAGTTAATAGCGTCGAAATTAGCCGGTTTCGGAAGAGGATGAACAAAAAAAAAAAAAAAAAATGAAAATGGGGGGACTCGAGGCGGAGGGGAAGGAAATAAGAGGTAGGCCCGTTCGTGAGCATAGGGCGTATATAAGGGCGAGAGACCGAACAGAAGAAAGAGAGAGAGAGAGAGAGAGACGCTCGTGTAATCGGGGATATCGCGTTACGAGGGTAGGAGAACGCGGGCGCACAGATGCGCAGGGAGGGAGAGAGAAACGCCGCGATGCGAGAACGCGTTGTATACGGTGTATGTGTAGGCCTGTATCTGCCGCTGTCGAGGGCACACCTATATAATAAGTATATTATGCATGTATGCGAGAACTCACGCACGTGTATTTATGTATACATATACATACACACGTGGCCACGCACTCTCATCCATCATTGTCACCGAACTCTTCAGCGCAGTCAGACAGAGGGAGAGAACAGCTCGACGGACGAACGCCTGGGCTCTGCAGGTATATATGTGCACGTGTATACTTATGCTCTTTGGGCCCATTTTACGCCCTCGTTCTCTCGGTATCCCTTCTGCATCTCTCCGTGAACCGATGCCTTTCTCCGTCACGACGCGTCTCTCAAAGTTTCGAGCTTTGCGAATTTACCCACACGTGTGTACATATACATTAACTACGGGATGGTACAGGCCCCCACGTGTGTGCGTGTAGGCGCCGAGAAGAAGTTTGCCGGGGGGTAGTGGTGCTTCACGTGCCTTAATTGCGATATTGCCCACGCTTGGTAATTCTTCTTTGAATTTTTCGTCCGCGCAGACTCTCTTTTTCCCTGGAGCTGATGCTGCTTCAAACCCTAGGGAGTTACCTTCCTTTTTTTTTTGTTACTCCAAAGATATCAGTCTACGGACGATTGGTTTCGATGATTAAAGTACAGATGGGGAGGGAGACATTGTTGAATATATTTAGCTTTTTCGTTTTCTTTTTTCAAGATTAATCAGATAAAAGTTTATTGCAGCATTGAGTCTTCGTACGACAAGTTTTTTGTCTTGTTGAAAATAGTTGTTTTTTTTTTCTTTTTTTTTTTTACAAATAAATAAAAAATTTGTTTTCAAACATGTCGATGAGAGTTGTTATAAGAACTGGCTAACGTGATACAGTATAGAGGTACGTTGGATAGAAATAAAATACTTATTCAGTTATATAAAACGTATAAAATTAACGAAAAGTTAATAACTAAACGTAAAAAAATAACTGTAATAACGATGACAATGATAAGAACGATGTTTTGTTATTTTGATTGCGTTTAATTAATTCTTTTTTTTTTTTTTTTTTCTTATTACCTTCATAAAGGTAGTTCGAAATTCAGTACAACATATTTTTGGAGACTATCTAATTTCTAGTTCGTAGCTGCGCCCAAAGTTCCTCGAACTAATGTGCAAAAAATTTAATCGCCCGATTATTAGATTTCTATTTTCAGCATAGAGACACAGTGCGAAAGTGACTTACGATATATTTTTTTTTTTTTTTTTCGATCTCAAACTTTCTTTTACACATGTTTTCGCTATGAGAATGCGTGTGTGTATACGTGTGTCCGTGTTATATTTGACAAAGTGTTTACGTGAATGTGTTTGCCTGTGATTTTTAAACGTATACGCCTGTGCAGTGTAATTTTCTTATCCACAATTTGTTGCAGAATTCGTCCGCAACGATTACGTATTTTATTTTCTTATTGTTACACTATTAATATTATTATCCATGATAAACAATATTTTTTCCTTTTATCGCTCGATATATTTTATTTGTATACTCGTACGCCGTATTTTGCAAATATTTACAGGAATTTTCTCTTCTCTTTTATCCTAGCGCTTTTGCTATCGAAAAGCAATTAATTTTCTTTTTTTTAAATATATTTATACTTATGTACGTATGTGTGTAAACAACAACAACAACAGCTACATGCGAACGTATAGATAATATACAAAAGAGACGGTTTGAAACGGGCATTTACTACTAATATGTATACATACGCTTTTCATTCTCGATACTAGACCCACAACAAACACACACAGTTTCGACGGTCGTATTTTCACGTATCATCAATTACTTGGATTAATTTCTAAATCTCGTTTACTCATTCGTCTCGTTGTAAAATATAATAGCTTTTCCATTCTGTTCCGATAAAATTTTACGCAATACGCGATGTGTAAATACGTATACACCAAAAGAACATAAGACGGGACGTCTGCGTACTAAAATTAAATTCCGTCGGCACGTAACTAGAACACAAATCATGTTTAATCCGTAAGTATTGTGCTGCGACAATCATACGTTTTTATTTTATACAAAACAGGCACTAGAAATTACAACAATACCACAACTGAACGATTTCACTAACGAAACTGCAGTCCAGCTTAAAAATCTCCCCACTCGTACGATCGTCTCACTTTTTCGCCATCCCTCGCTCCACACATTTATTTATAAACTTGTTTTGGTTGTTTCTCCAAGCCACTATGAAGAAAATAAAACGCGCACCAATTCGCTTCGCACCCTTCACATCGTCCCCACGTGGCTATATACCCTACACTCATTCTGGACGTTTGCAATAACTTTTGATTCCGTGCACTCTTCGACTCGACGCACAAATTCGCCGCAACTCGTACGCCTCGTGAATCCTAATGCAAGCACTGCGTATTAAAATGCTCGTGGCGTGGATGCACTTTGTTTTTCCCGCACACGCGCCCTCCTTTTTTTTTCCTTTTCCATTAAAGCAAGTATAATCGTACGGCCCGTCGCTATGGGGTGCACTCGCGCAAACACCAAAGTGGAAAAACTCGGCACACCTATCGCTCATCGAGCGACGAAATACCAAGAACAAATAAACCACTGCCACTCTCTTCTCTGTCGTCGAGTGTCCTCTGCTGTCCTTGGCCACAGGCCAGAATTCGGCGACCCATCCGGTCGTCCCACCCCCACCCGCACTGTAAAATACCCCAGGTAGCAATTTTCGTGCTCTATTTTGCACCGTTTCACTTTTTCAACATAGTCACCAAGCACACTGTATAGCACCAAAATAAGCCAAAACCCCCCCGTGGATTCACAAACGCAAACACTAGTAGAGTTCGTTGAGCAGGTACTGTTCGTCGTTCCAGTCGATCTGCTGGCAGTTGGTGTTGGCCGACGCTGTGGGCACGGCGTCGTGCTCCTGGACTCAACTGAGCTGGTAGTACTCGGGGGCAAAGTCGTTCGCCAGGTTGCTCAGGAAGTTAAAGTCCGAGGAGCTGTTGCTGTTGTCGGTGGCTTGCACGGGCTGCGACTGGGCGGCCGGATTGGCCTGGCTCGCTTGGAGTCCGGTGGCGGGGTCCGGGCCGTAGTAGCCGGCAAAGCTGGCGTAGGACGTGGGGTCGTGTTGGTTGGGGGGCTCGCAGTTTTGGGCTGTGGCGTGGGCCGTGGTGGCGGTGGCCGTCGTAGCGATGCCCGGGCTGGGGAATGGGTCGGGCGAGGAGACGTAGCTCGCCGGCATGCTCGAGGCCTCGCCGCCCTGGTGCACGTGCAGCTGAGCCCCTGTCTGTTGCTGCTGCTGCTGCTGTTGGTCGTAGTACGGGCTCGGATGGCACTTGTTGGCGGTTGTCCTGTGCGAGTGGTGATGGTAGTCCAGCATCGCGGCAGAGTGCATCGACGCGCCCTGATGGCCCGTGTAGCCATCTGTCTGCACGTGTTGTTGTTGATGATGCTGCGGCTGCTGCTGCTGGTGCACGTCGTAGTAGTGCTGCTGTTGGTTGAGGGGGATGCTCGCGTGATGGCCTGACATGGCAGTCGTCTCGCTGGCGCTTGGAGACGACGTGTGGTGGTAGGTGGAATTGGCCGTCGGGTAACCGTAGCTGTTGCTCGACATGTATACGTCCGCGTCGCTGTGCTCGGTATACGCTTGACCACCTGTACCTGTACTGTAAGCTGCGCTCCCTGTTCTCGGCATGCTTCTGCAATACAATTGTCAAAAGAAAAAAAAATAATGGTTTATTTCGATGGTTCTTTTGCTTCCTTTTAGCCTAATTTGCAAATAATAATAATTATAAATGTTGTACAACAACAAGCGCAGAAATTTTATTTTTACATACGAGTAAAAAATATCACTCGATTTCACAAATGTGTAAATTACCCTATCATCATAAGGACCCTCGACAAAGGCTGATGTTAACTTTTGAATGAGCTCCTGGATATAAAAGAGTGTAAATTTGAGGTGGCCTCCGAAAGTAACGTAAACATCACAATTCATCAAAAATTATTCCAGTTGGTACATAATGTATGAAATGGCCTATTTTAACAAACGCTCAAACGTACGCACACACTTTATGATGCAAAGTGTTGATTTCTAAGAAAGTATACTTGCTGTATACGGTCTAATTTGAGGCAGGTGTCGAACTGAATCCTGGGCGTCTGAATCTACCAGCTGTTTTGCATCAGAGAAAAATAAGCAAGTTAAAACGCAAGGTGATTGATGTTGACCTCTCAACTCGTCTGGCAAAACAACTGAGCAATGAACTGAGACAGTAGATGTTGGTATTGTTCCTACCAAGAGCGCAGCTAACTTCAAAATGTTGAAAAAAAACGTCGGAAACAAAAAAAATAAAATAAATTTGTATCGCGTATGGGTATGTCTATATTGAGAGCCGACTACAATGGACAGCTTTTTAATGAGCCAGAAGTCAAATTGACATATCTGTACCTCAATAACTTGGAAGCCAACTTTACCCGACGTATTAATAACCAGGGAGCCAACTCGATCATACATTTCAATGATATGAAAGTCTAATCTATAAATTTTTCCCCTTATAAGAGTCGAATTGACGTCTTCGTCGACACATGGACTGATTAAATTTCTATTTTTCATGCATTAGAAATATTATAAACCGTCATAGCTCACCTCGCGTGGTAGGACGCGTGATAGCTGGAGCCCGTCTGCGCGTAACCATTGTAATCGGCAGTATTGGCGTACTGCTGATTGTGCTGTGACTGATACAACTGCTGTTGCTGTTGCTGTTGTTGTTGCTGTTGTTGTTGTTGTTGCTGCTGCTGCTGTTGAATCAAGTGGTGATTGTACATGGATCTGGCATTGGCTCTCGTGCCGTGGTGATTGACGCGCGTAGTGGACACTGCCGACTGATGCCCCTGGCGTGCGTACTGCGCGTGCAACTCGCTGGTATACATGACTCTGTGCTGCTGCTGCTGCTGTGGCTGCTGATTGTGATGGTGATACGCTGCTGCGATCGCAGCGTCCCTCGATCCGCAGTAGGCGACGCTCTGCTGGTTGTTGGCACCAACGGCGGTCCGGTTGGCAACGCTGTTCCGATAGTCGCAACCTGTGGTGGTCTGATGGTACACCGCCTGTTGGAAGTGGCTCTGCTGCGGGTTGCCCAGGCTGGTGCGCGAATTGTGAGGCGAGACCGAGCCCCCTTGGCTGTTAACCGCGTGCAAGAGACCCGGTTGGACAGCACCACTCGTACTGGAGGAGGGCGAACTGCGAGGTCGCTGCATGACGTAGACCGACTGTTGTTGCTGGACGCTGCTCAGTGGGCTTCCTTGGAGTTGCACCGAGACGGGGGTGCTCGGGGTAGAGGATGGCGTCAGACTACGGGTAGACGAGCCCGGCTGGTTGGGCAGGGTTGGCGTCGCAACCGTTGAGTCCGGTAGAGCCAGCAGTACCCCGTTGCTGCTCACCGAGCACATGTTGTCCTTGGCCGAGTTGGCCGAGGGTGACTTTTTGCTCATGCTCGTTTGCTTGGGGCGGTTCGGGCTCTTGCGCAGCTCGTTTTCGAGCTTTATCCTAACGTCCGACTTTTTCGAGCTGGACAAGCCGGGCGAGGCCACGTCGCTGCCTTCGTTCGAGCGCGAGTCCTCCCCGTCCACCATCATCTTGTCGAAGGTGCTCGAGACGCTGTTGGTGCTCCCCACGCTGCTTGCCCCGTTGCTGTTGGCATTGAAGCCGGAACTATTGTTGTTGTTGTTCGTTGCGCTGGGTGTGTTGTTGTTGCTGTTACTGGGATCTTGCACGGAACCGAGTTCGGTCACGTCACCGGACAATGTGCTACCAACGTCGCCCACCCCCGAAATATCACAGTTGTGGCAGCTCTTCTTCTCGTCCTCGTCCACCAGGTGCTTGCCCTTCTTTTCGAGTCCGTCGGACCCACCGTCTTTGTCGTCCCCGTCTTCTTTGGTCAGCGTCTGGCGCTTGTGCTTCATACGCCTGTTTTGAAACCATACCTTCACCTGAAATCACGACATCCACCTTGTATACCATATAGAGACACTTTGTATAAAGAAAAAAAAATAAAATTATTTACGATAAAATCTCAATTGTTCCTCCATACAGTATTGTAATGGAGCTATTTGTATGCAAATGTGGGAGTGTAGGGAAACATCTATTTTTATTCTTGCTCACCTGCCTCTCGGTGAGATCGAGCGAAGCCGCTATCTCTATTCTTCTGGGCCGGCACAGATACTTGTTGAAATGAAACTCCTTCTCGAGCTCGAGAAGCTGGGTGTTGGTGTAGGCCGTTCTCAACCTCCTCGGCAGGCCGTTCTCTGCAAAGAGCACAATTTCAAGATTACAGTGAATGTCTAGCGCTTGCCTCTCTCTCTCTCTTTCTCTTGACTCGTTTTATTCTATTTTTATACTTTTGGTCCCACCTCCCCCCGTTCGTTTGACATTGTTTGGCCGACTATGATTAACGAGACTTTCCCATGTGTCTGCGACTTTGGCATAATGAGTGTGTACAATGAAGCCGTGCACGGGTCATCTTTCATTTTTCGAGGAGTATCGCGCAATGATCAACAGCTTCCATTTCGGTATTGATAAAGGTAATTTTAACAAACCACACTACCTCCTCCTTCTCATCGTCGTCATCGTAGTTGGTTTTTTTTTTATGACACTTTTGTCGTGTCATCCTCCGTATTCTGTATATTTTGTAAGCCAAGCATTAAATCTCGTGTCAGATGGACGAGGGGGCTGGGGAGGGAGCACATTCTGCGGATACTCGACTCCTTGGTGGAAAGTTTAGCGGCAAGTTCCGCGGTGAACAGGCGGACGGGGTAGGCGCGGGCGTTGCCGATGAGAGGCCGCGTCGCCTAATTGTTATCAGTAAGAAACTCGACGACACGATAACAAGAGGAGCTCGAGAGAACAGCAGCCAAGTTTGTAGCAGCCTAGCGTGTACATCGCTCAGTGTATTTTCCCCACGGGCGTATACTGACTCCCTCCACTTCCTTGCCGGTAGTTTGGAGTTGCGAGGGCCCAAGGTGATGGTCTCTCAATCAACAGTGCACTCTGAACTCTCGATAATTGGAAAATGCCTGGGTTTTACTACGTTAATTTCAGATGATGACAAAATTACGCTTCAGCTGGAAAAAATAGGCTGTTTTTCTTGACCACTCCCACAGAGATGCGATTAAAATCATATGACATTAATTTACCCCGAACTAGGAATATAATGATACAAATTGCACAATATTACTGATATGTTCTTAATTTTCAAACAACTATCCTTTTCAATGTCACAGCTGTACGTTTGACATGGTCATGCAATGTCAAGTATGGGTATAAAGTTTAAACTAGAAGTTAATCAATAATTTGGTCTCTGTATTCTAGAATATTAATTTTACTACTAAGCTCTAAAGAAAAATTTCCCTTTTTGTTGTAAATTTATCAATTGCTATTTAAATCAAGTGCGTGTCTTTTGAAAAGTAAAAACACTTTGAATATCACACAAAGTAGGTGTTATATACAAAATATTTTTTGGACTACAATATTCTGCGTCATGTCATTCCAACGTTATGGGAGGCAAAAATTGTTTTTCAATTGGCTAAAAAATCGTTACGCAGCAGCTGACATATTGAATCGGTATTAAGAGATAAATCGTTACATGCAAAAATATGTGATTGTTCTCGAAAACTATTCTTTCGAACCAAACGATGAAAAACACCAATAGTTTTTCCGTCCCCTTAAAAACGTACTCTTTCCATACTCTTTGAGTACAAATTCAACCTTATTTTATTATGAAAACGAATTACTTCGAAGGAGGTGGGAAATCTTTTTTTCATCTCCACGAATCCAGCGTCCAGTACGATGTGAGTGACATTAGCATGGAAATCAATCAAGTTATTCCGAGCGAGTCGATGAGTCTCCGTACCAACGCCGGGAGCGTCAGCTTACGCGCGTGTCCTTGTAATTTTGAAAACGGGGATGAAAAAAAAGGGGAAAGGCGGAAGGCTTAGCACACATCCAGGTAAAATATTCATCAATTACTTATATATTCGGCGGAGAGCGAGAGAAAGAGCGACGACAAGCTCCTCCGCTCGCCCGCCTCCGACGCTTTACGAGGTTTTAATTCAGTTTTCGCAGCCTCGCTGTGACGCGCGTCTTCCTCTCCTGCCCGCAACTCGCCCAGCTTGGCTTAAGCTCTCGATATACACGCGTACGGATACGCAATATGGATGTAAGGGCGGCCGGGCTCCACAGGGAAACGGGGATATCCCTTTCAGAAGGGCTGGTCCACCCCCTTCCTCATACATAAAGAGCCCCGCAGTAACGCTCGCGTGTTTTTATAAACGTGTACGTATATATATATGTGTGTGTATGTGTCGCTTTGGCTCTCGAATCGGGGCGAAGGGGAGAGGGTGGCAGGATCCGACGAGGCATGATTGACGCGGACCTCATCAGCATTTCGCCGCCTGCGATTGGCTGGACGCTCGGAGCTGTCAATCAGACCAGCCCGGGACTTCCACGCCTCTATCGCCCCGTCTCGTCGCGTTATACACTTGGGTTTTCGTGTGCCTATAATGCTCGGCCTATACGAGCGCCTCCTCTCGTTTTCCGAGTCTCCTCTCGGTGGCTGCCGGATACGCTACTGTTGTACCCCTAGACTCGCCTGTCACTCACTTTTTTCCGACTTGCCTCGGGATCTTACCTTCTTTCCTTCATTTTTTTTTTTTTTTTTTTTTTTTTCCCTCGAGTCGAAGTTTTCCTCTCTCTATGCATCGTATATACACGGTGCGAGCTCGGCATTGTTCCCTTTTTCCTTCTCCTCGCGTCTCGATTCTCCTAATTGACGTAATTTTCGCGACACGCATCGTGAAACATCGGGAGAAAAAACAAAAACAAACCCAAACCAAACAAATTAAAACGAAATAAGACGACGCTCGGGGTCGGGATAATTAAAAATTAATTTTCATCTTGGCTGGGGCGTAAGGAGCAAGTGTTTTGGATTCACTGCCGCGGTTTAGGGTGAACTCCTTCCTCGTCGAAACAATAACACGGCGGGTGGGGGGGGGGGGGTAAAGTACCCACCGACGCGCATAAATTAAGCCCTCGAATTAGGCTGCGAGAAGCCAACCGCAAACCTCTGCTACTGGCTTTGGCTCGCTGGAACCATCTTATTAGGCCCTCGGACGAAAATATATATAATGCCCGGCCGAGCTTGCGCGCGGAAATATGACGTTGTGTAAGTACACATTCGTGCACCGATGCGCGTCGCGGGAGCGAGAAAGTGACACTCGCGGGGCAAGTGGTAAGCCCAACGGCGCTGACGGATCGCCGACGGACGTGCGTATTCGCGGAATGAAGACTGACAGGAGCGCGTGCTGTTGGGGAGAGAGAGAGAGAGAGAGGGGGGGGGAGTGTAAGGAGAGTCAGCCACGTAGGTGGGTATGAGTGCGTGCGAAAACGAGGGACGCGTAAAGATAGACGGTAGCTCTTGGTTGGCGTTGTGTGTAGGCTGGCGCATTGTTATGCGAGTCGCGTCCGCGTCCTCGGGCTTGTATCACCACTGGATGTATACATATAGGTATGTATAGACGTGGCGGGTTCTCTCCTACGCGGCTGCTTATGTTTATAAAGTGGTGGGCCAGATTTTGTATACTCGATGTGTATTTGAAACGCCTGGATTAGGTACACGTACACTCGAGACTGTATAATTTTGCAGATGCTTGCAGACGCTACCACGTGCGCGTTGTTTTTGCGGAAGAGTTGGCTATTTTGAAACGTGACTCTCCTGTTCGTGGATATCGCGTCCATTAATTAAGAAAGATGATTTTTTTTCTTTTTTTTAATTTTTTTTTAGTTTCAATATTTGAACTGGAGCTGGGGCCAATGTCGACGGATGGGCGCACAGCGTGAGATTCTGTCGTCGCTTAAAATCCCTTCAATCTTTCGTGTTAATTTGAAATAGCTCGGCTGATGGCGTTCCCTTGATTAATGGTATACGTGGGAGATGAGGACACTTTCAACTACATATTCCCTTTTCTCTTGTTACGCGTTGAAAAGCACAGCTCGAAAGTTTTAATCCACACTTGACAATCGACATTTTTTTCCTCACCTCTGCAGTTTTACCACGTAAGCTTTCTTCTTGCATTGACAATTTTTTTACTCTATACGCGGGTCGTTGTCGCATAAAGTTGATCGTACTACAATTATTTTTATTACCATTTTTGGTCAATCCTGACTTATTGAAAAAATTAATAAGTAAATAAATTTGTACACTTTGGCAGTAGCTGAAGCGTGTATGGAAAACAGTTTAAAAATGATCTGGTTTCGTATGATTTAAGTAGTTGCGAAATAAAAGTAGCAGTGTGCACAGCAGTGGCAGCCAGAGATTTTAAAAACGATATTTCAAACTTTCCTCTGAAATTACACAAAAAGCAGGCAGCTGTCATTTGGCCCTCACTCGCAGACATCCATCTTTTTTATCAAAAGGCAAGAGAGAGAGAGGGGAGATCGAGCCATAATTACGCGCGAGCCAAGGAGAAAGAGAAGAAGGAGCAGTCGAAGAAAACACTGGCGCCGTCAACTCCTTATGAGAGACGGAAAGAAAGAAAGATCCCTGGCTCCTCGGTGCTACGTATTAAACTTCTCTTTTTTCCATACCGCGTCAGTGTGGACTGCCACTGCTACACCCGCTAAGTATATACCCAAGTTTCACTGAAAATAAATTTCTCCGTCTCGCTTCGCTCGCTCGCTCGTTATTTTTGGATGAACAAACGCTGGCCGCTCTCCTTTGCTCTCATTAACTCTTCGTTTTCTTCTTTTGACTTTGGCACTTTTGAGAAATAATCGCGATGCACTCGTGTGGGGGGGAAAAAAAAACTTTGCGATTCCTTCCCTTCGCTGAAATTCAGTACGTCCGTCATTTATTACGCAGTTTCACACGAAAAACCATACGTCGACCTTGACTAATCAGCCAGCAGCAAAAAATTTCTACGTTTGGCAAGTTCGCCATCTTAATTTCCTAAAAAACCCCATCTCTAAGCTCTTTGGACTCGCAACTAATCAACAGTGGGAGTTGTTACAATCTTTAAAACTGCATAACATATATTAGCTGTTATAATCTGAAACCATCCGATTTTTTTGGATATATCATTCCTAAACTCTTCCCTCAGTATAAAAGGAGTCTTGGAGCCAATCAATATTGTTTTTTAGATCGAATAATGTTACAAGAACAACTAAGATGTATTAGAGGTGATTGCTTATGAAACACTCAATCTGCGAGTGAGGAAAATTAATATAAAACCGATAAAAAGCTATGAAACAAATAATGAATGACGATGGAGAACAAAAGAAATTTTTAATTTTAACTTGGATTACATCGTGACATCGGTCCTTACGGTTGCATATACAATACTGTTTCTCAAAATATTTTTAAAATAACATTTGATGTGGGTCATAATTGGATTGTAATGTGGTTACGTATCAGAATGAAAAAATTGAAACAAAACTTAAATAGAGCTTGCGTCTGTGACAAATAAAATTCATTACTACCAAAAGAATAGTTTAGTCATCGTAGTCCAGAATATCTTAATCATCACTCTTATTTGTGTGATGTTTCTTAATCCCGAAATAATTCTCCTCAACCACATTAAAAAAAAAATTATCCTTCCATTGAGAATTCAATCATTGAGAAATTTGTTTCATTCGAGTAAGACTTTATGTGCTTATGTATCTCAAGATGCATGGATGGTTAAAATTTATGACTGAGAAAAGCGTTTCATATGGTAGGAGGAACATAAGTCATAGTAGGATTATACTTGGCACATATTTCAAAAAATTGTAACATAAAGTATGGTGTTAGATTTTAGAGACTATAGCTTTGGACGATTTTAGGACTTTATAGCTTGGAAACGCCTAATGGTATTGAGATTGAAAGGCTTATTTTGAGGAGATTTTCAAGTTACAACGTGTCATATAAACGGGGTGTTAGGTTCGGCTTACATTAAATTAAATAGAATTAAAATATATGACAAGAGCTTAAGATTTAATATTCTTAATTCGGAATTTTCACTTTTCTTTAACAAAGGACACCTACCTTAATTGTAATATCCTTCAAAGACACACTGGTACAAGCGTTTCCGATTTTCTGAATTTTATTGAATATACACTGTATGTGCATTAAACAATAATCGATACGTCAAGTTGATCGGTTTTGCAGGATTTGTTTGCTTGTTTGGGAAAACCTAATACTTTTGAATTAATTTTGGAAGCTAAATTCGAATACAGTGGTAGAAAGATTCGATGTTGAGCAGAAAGTAAAACTATAGTCTTTAAAAGAGGTGTAATGATTTTGTTAAAACGCAGAGAAAGCAGTGAAACTTTCCACAATAATTATTTAGACACTCAGTAAACTATAGCAATTTTTCTATATTTTTAATCACAATTTTTTTTATGGATAAAAAAAAATTGTAACTCATACTAAAAACTCTTAAGGACAGCAATGAATTCAGGCTCGTTTTTTATTAATAATTGTAGTAAAAAATATTAAAAAATTCTCTCAGTTTCCAAACAATTTGAATAGTCATTGTTAAAATTTTTACTGTTTTCTCTGCATTAAAAAAAAAAAAAAAAATCATTGAACCACCTTCAAGCAGTGTCATTAGTTTTTTCAGTTGTCAACATTTCTCTTGCCATCTCGCGTAAGTAATGATTGATCGTTCGTCCTGTGGTACAGTCCCCGAGAAAAAAAAAAAAAAAAAACCCTTACCCTTGGACCGCAAAAAAACAGTAGTTGTAAATTTCAAGGAAAGGAAAGTTTCCCGAAAAGTGCAAAAAGCGCTGGAAAAAGCATCCGGCACTGCATTCGCATTAAATTCTTACGATCCACGTATACACTTTCCGAAGGCTCAGCTCGCAATCTCCCTCCCTTCTCTCCCTGTCCTGCAACCCTCTCCTCCCTGGAGTAAATACATACACCTTAATCTGCCATAAACGCGAACATCAGTTGGCAAAACGCTAGCGCGTGGCGGCAACCTGTAAATCCATTCGGTGCCATTTCCATTCGACCTTTCCAGCAAATAATTTTAGCTTCATTCTTCATTTAAACTGGCAGAAGCACGACTTTACTAAATATACATATATACACACGTTGAGACTTACTTGTGTAAGTATAATACGTGCATCGGTATCGCACAGGGCACAATACGCGCAGCAATAGCGAGGCACCCTTATTTGCGTTCGCCCAAGCCACAACCGTACCCTACATACTTTCCTGCAAGAAAAACTCTCGGCCCAGCCCTCCTATAGCTTCATCTTTAGACGTATACATATACACGTACAGATACCCCGTGCAACGCCTCTTTTCCTCCTTGGCCGTGGAATCGTTAATTTTCTGCTATTCGCTCGCCGTAAATTCGCCGACTGCCAGGCAGCGCTGGTATATAGCGCAAGAGCACCCCCACCCTCCACCGAAAAATAATACGATAAGGAAACGTTGACCATTATTCCCCGGGACTCGCCTCCTATACCCCCGTACAGTCGTTCTTCTTTCTTCTTCTTCTTCTTGTGTTAAAACAACCGAGCGACAGCGCGCGTGGCTGCTGTTGCTCCCCTTCCCCCGCGAAGAATGAAATAATGAAGTCGAACCCTCTCTCTCTCTCTCTCTCTGTTTCCCTTTTTTTTTCTCCGCTTCTTCGAGGGAAAAGCCTCTCCCGCAGTATGCACGCTATTTACATACGCCGGATTATAATACGCGCAACTTCTTTCTTCTCGCCTGTGAATCACTTGCGTGATTTAGGCTGTTTGCGGGTTTACGACGCCGGAGACAGGCCGTATTACATGCAGCAAAGGACGATTAATCTGCTCGTTTTTTTCCCCTCCCTCCTCCCGTTGATCGGACCGGCGCTCTTTGACAATTAAAATCGCACTCATATAAATATACTCTTGGCTCGAAAAACGAGGGCGCCGCACAATGGTCGCCGAGTGAAAAAAAAAAAAAAAAAGAAAAAAATGACCGGGGATGATCGACCCGCGGCCTTTTTACGATATCCCTGTAATTACGGACGCGAAAACCGAGGGTGAAAAATGAAGGGATGACCGACGACAGTGGGCTGCACTCCTGTGCGCCATACCTGCGTATATTACACATATATAAGGTATACGAAGTGAGAGAAGAAAAATGCGCGAGGCGCCGACGTAACGTCGCACAAAGTCAGCGGTATCCTTGTGCTCGGGCGGAGCAGCAGGTGAGGAAGGGTCGCCAACGAGTCTGCCGGTAATTTGTCTTTTGTTTGGTTGGGCCCGGGGCGAGGGAAAAATAAATTCAGTGAAGACCGGGGAGAACAAAAGACGGAAAGGAGGACGAGCGAGCGAGCGCCGTATAACGCACACGGGAGGTGAAGAAGATCAAGGGGCTTTTTCGTCCGGCCTCGAGGTCATCCATCGAAGGATCGAAGCTACGAGTCCTTGGGCATGTAATGTACGCGCGAGCGCCCGCGTGAAAAATGAGTGACGCCGGCAGCTATTCGTTAACAAATATGTCTGTGGTGCCGCGCTGCACCAGTGGCTCTTGTTCCACACTTGTGCGTCTGGGCACGTGAAAAGAAAAAAAATTCTGGATATATTAAGTAGGTATGATGTTAGAAGCGGTAGCAGCGGCATAGGCTCCAGATGGAGATTTTCACGGCTCGTCTTTGGGTGCGTGGGTAGAGAAACGGTGGACCTTTGATTCGTCGAGCAGCTGGATATATATCCGTACCCTCAATCGCATCAGGCCGAGTTGAACAACTTTCTCGTATATAAAATGTATTTACGGCCGATGGAATTTAAATTAATCCGCTATTGTCTCCGATACGTGCGCTTGGGTATTCTTGAGAGCCATTGTTACTAGCTTCTGTCGTTATATCATCGTCTTTTTTTAATTTTATCGAGAGCTGTTAATTGCCAATTAATTGAGTATCAACCACAATGCATATATTATAATCACTTCTCTATTAAAAGTGGTGAATTATCAACAACGAGAGAACAAAACAAATGTGTTTTTCTCGTCGACTGATTAAAATTACAATTCAAAACAATACTGCATCAAATTTATACTGTGAGACGTGCAAAGAACATATCTAGGCAGAGTACGATTTTCATCCCGGAGAAAGTTTTAATGAAAAAGACCGACAAACTTTGCCACCTTCTCTTTTTCATTTTCTTTTTTCACGTTAACATAAGTGTGTATACCTACGCCTTCGTGTAAACATGGGAAGGATAAAAAAAAAAAAAAATCAAAACTACATTTGGAAATGATTTTCCGTCCCCCCAGCTTGGATTAACGAGTTTCAGCCTATTACCTCGTACAACACAAGCGTGTTCCTAAAACTATTATTGCACGTATACTACACGTGTAAAGGTACAGCTCGTGCAAAAAGGTGGGAAAGTCGTAAAGTCTCGCCTCTCAGAAACAAGGAGGCGGATAATAATACAACCGCGCGCTTGTACTCCAGCTGCAGCCATTCTGGGATAATTAGCGTCTGATGACGTACGTATATGCGATGTACAAAGTGAGGTTTCTCTCAGTGGGAAGAGGTAAGATCACATGCATCGTACATAGTGTGTGTATACAATGGGTACATCGTATTATAAACGCTAGAGAGTTCGCGAGAAACACACATACATACGTGTAACTGGTAACTGCTAATGTCCGTAAGGCCTTATTACGGATTTATGAGAAAGACGGGATGAACGTGGGTACCACGGGTGCAAAGACGCCAACAAAACCCATACGTAAGTACATATAGGTACGTGTAGGGCCATTGGTTGGTCGGTTGTCCCAGCCGAGTTTACAGTCCGCTCGAGCGGATGTACGGGGGCTCGTTGGCTGCCGGCTTTCGGGTGGCTCTCATAATCAATTAACAAACCCACCGCTGTGGACTTACCTCGTGTATATACACAGAAGGAGAAACGAGTGGGCGATATTGTACGGTTGTTGTGTAAGCCGGCGCGGAGAAGGTTTATTTTCCTCGCGTGTATATTTGCTTTCCCTCTTTCTCTTGGTGGTGTGTATGATGTATACGGAACGCGGGCGCGCGCATTACGGGATAAATTGAGCTGGCGATGAAAGATATATGAGCTGGGGTTCGGGAGCCAAAATACCAATTCCGATTGTTCGGCTTGTACGTACTTGTGTGTCCCTTCGTTTGCTGGCTGGCTCGCTTTGGGGATATAATATATTACTATACACTCACTATATAGGTACCGTATACTTTTTCTTTTGAGCTTTTACATGTGAATATGGGTATGAGGTGGATATTAAGTGGCGGACTTTTCTACAAATGGCACAGTACGCGTGTTTCTTTGATTTCATTGGGTCGTTGGAGTTGATTGGTAATTTACGTGCGAGGATAAATAGGGGGTTTATTGCAAAGTTAGAACCTCAGCTCACCTGAAGGCAGGGTAGCTACGAAGCAAGCCGATTTTACGAAAAAAATTAGAAAAAAGTTATTCGAATAAACAGTGGTGAATTATTCAGTCCTTGCCGTTTGCGTCGAAAAAATCTCAACGCAAAGAAATTCAAACATTGCTAGCTTAAATGATGTCAAATAGGTTACCACATATCGAAAGAATAAAGGTTACCGAAACGAGTCCATCGAAGGCTTGTTGGTTACACTAGAAGACATGGGCTTGGTAGATATAGGTACATGGATAGATATAATCAGTGTAATAACAAAGGTTTTAAACAGAAGATGGTTACAAAATTAATCAAATGATGAAGAATATGTATACGAAAGGGGATGCGGATTGGTCACTTTACAAAATTCTAACCATCCCAGTGAGAGGTACCTTACCTAAATCATAATTGTATCCATCCCATAGTTTTTATCAAGATTAGTGTAGCAACTCTCATCAAATTGGTTTCTCAGTATACAGTTGTCAGAAAGTAGAAACATTACAAATTTTTGCGTAATCCAGAGCAACAGGATAAAATCAACTTGACGATACGAGATTTCGAAAAATATCTTGAAACATGGACAAAAAACAGCTAAAATACCGTCTTGTTCTTTTGAGTGATCTTGAACTTATTTTTAGTTACTCTTGGCTTCCCACCAAGAAATCTCTATCGTATTTTAAAACTTTAAAAGATGACGTAAACACGTCAATGATGAATTTTTTAGTTTCACCTAAGGATTCAAATTTAATATTCATGATTCATTTCACTCCAAGTACATAATCCTATGGAAAGCTTGAAAATATTTTTAAACTCAAACATTATTACACGCCACGTTTTAACTCTTTAAGCAAATTAAGATTTTTCACACAATGATCCTACACAAAATCGTTATCGAAGCAGCTAAGCGGACTCGATAAATTAAACAATCTATCTGTAGTGCGATAAAAAAGAAATCAACATATTGTTATTCATCGTAAAAATCGACAATGCGTTTCATCACAGCGACTGAATTAATTGGATTCTCGATGCGATTAGCCTTTTTTTTTAATTAACCAAAAAACAAAAAAAACTGTCGCTTTTGTTGAAGAATATTCTTATACTTTTCATGAATGTACAGTCGTGTGACACTGTATGGCTCCCGAATCTCATTCCAAAAAAGTGCTTTACAATGTGATAAATGATATCTAGGACAGATCACCGTACATTTTGTACTTTTACACTGATGAACACAATCGACAAGAAAAATCTCTTGCATGATTCTGAAATTCGATTACAAACTCATTTTGTCGGGCAGAGTATTACTTGGCGTAATTATTTTTTTTAATAACCCTTCCAATGGTAACAGCGAGTCCATGATTGAAGCTCTAATGAACACGAATAAATCATAGTATAAATAACACGCGAAGCCCCGCCATTTGTAACGAAGCCCATTGGAAAAATTACTTTAATATCCACACCCACATTACATACACGTATACATCAGGACAAAATTGCTCATCGAGCCACGGGAAAATAAAATCAAAAGCCGGCTTGTTAAAAAATTATACCCCGGCGTACGAGACCAGAGACAAAAATAAATAAATAAAAAAAAGTAATAATAAATAAATAGAGCAAAGAGGAGAGGAGGGTGCTCGAGATTATGGGAGGCGGCGACGAGAAAAGAGAAAATCGTCCGAGATCGTCGCTATTATCCACCTGCCGCTATTTTTCACGTGCCAGAGCATCTCGGCGGATGGGCCGATGCAGCAACGAGAGAAACAAGGACGAAGGATGGGCATTAGCATAGCGTTTAAAAAAAATGGCTCTCTCTCTCTCTCTTCCTCTTCTCGTCGACGATGCACGCCATAATAACAGACGTCGAGCTGCGCCTCTTCCCATACCACTACATTTGCGGATGAGAGGAAGAAGAAGAAGAAGGGAGATGGGCTCCTCGGAGAAAAAGGACGAGCGTGCACGCTCGCGAAAGAAAGGATATAGCTGGAGGAGCAGGAAAAACAAAAAAAAACACGAATCGAGATAAAAATATTGACGGCGATACCGCAACTCTCTCTCTCTCTCTCTTGTGGCAGGGTATCGTGCGAGTGGCTGATGCCTTTCCTCCCCGAGGCTGTGCGAGAGAATTTAAAGGAAAAAAAAGACTCGCTCGCTCGCTCGTGAGGCAGGACAAGAAAGAAATGAAGAGAGAGAGAGTGAGTAGTCCGTGACGTAGTCCTCCGACGGCCATGTTGCCGACACGCGATGTATAGCTCGCGAGCGGCCAACCTGTGATTATGGTTTCCCCGTCTAGAAAATTGGATATGGGCTGAGAGAGAGAGAGAAGGCCTACACGGGAGAGTGCGTGTATCGTGCATTACACGTGCTGTGCTTTCGGAGGCGTGCCGTGCAGCCAACCTGCAATCATCGGGGTGGGGCAGAAAGGGAGAAACGACCATTCGCCCGCGAGCTCGTTTTTTTCTCCCCCTTTCTCTCTCTCTCCTCTCAGGTAAAGTGTAATAGCCCAACGTTACCTGCCCTCCTATGGCAAAGCGCGTGCACGATACTCGTACGTACGTGGAATATTTGGTGATTGCCCGTGATAACGGTGGGGTGTTGAAAAACAGCCGAAAATGTGTCGACGGTGCCTCGATGATCGATCCCGATCGCTTTACGATTCTCCGGCCGCCAATGTATACACACCGGTGTCCATTTTTATTTCGTTTCGTCCTCGCCGTTGTCAATAGCACGAAAGGTCGCGCACGTGCGTACACATATACATGCGCGTGTGCGCGACTGGATGGACAAATAGAGCATTGCATGTACAATACAAGGGGCTTTGTTTTCCGTCGAGCGTGTGTGTGTGTACGAGAAAATAATGCGATTGTTACGGGAGATACGAGACGGGTCGCGGACTGGTGCTCGTTGTTTGAGCGATTAAATATTCTCGGGTGTGTTTGGATTGGGAAAGAAGGAAGGAACGTGGGGTTTTTTTGTTTTTTCCGTAGACCGCCGATCCCGGGTTTTTTTTTTTTTTTTGTCCGAAGGGTGTAATTATATGGGGACACTGTAGCCACGTATACACGATCCCATTAATAATTTTTCCGACAGATAAGAGAATTCTTTTTTTGTTTCACTTTGGGCAATCTAACGATACGCGAGAAGTAACGACATAAATCATGACCGCGACGGTGAAATTGTTTTTTTGTTCTTTCGACTGAACAATTTTACAGGAAAACTAAGGATGGAGCTAAAGTCGTATAAAATAAAAAGCACGAACGATATCACGTATTTTTTTTACGTTTGAAAAGTAAAGGGGCTTACTTCGAAATGTATTGATTAAATAAGTTGACAAGCTTATGGAATAAACATTTTAGATACTTCAACCCTCGAAAATTAAATAAAAAGACAATTACAGAGAATCCAATGTTATTCATCTCACAACCCTCATTTCGCCAAAAACAAAATATTCTGAAAATTGACGATCTAATAATAAAAAAAAAAACGAATGTATGACCAAGAGCTTAAAAAAAAAAAAAAAAAAAAAAAAGGCGAGACCAGTCGAGCAGGCAGGCAAGCCAGTGACTCGCAAGTTTGAAACACACAACAGCAGTGGGAACGCTCTCGTGAAAAAGGAAAGCCGGGAACGAAACATTGGACGAACTTTCGCGAGAGTTTGCCGGGGACTTTGAGAGCGAGCGAGGGGGACGAGAGCCGATGTATAGCCCCTGCGTCCGCAAAACGCAAATTATCAAGAAATTAGTTTTCACCTCTCAAGAATTTCTCTTCCTCTCCCTCCCTTCCCCTTATCTTGCCGCCTGTACACAGAGAGAAAAAGCTCAAAAAAAAAAAAAAAAGAAGGGTGGGAGAGAGAGAGAGAGGGACCAACAGCGTGGCAGAGATCTCGAAAGAGAAGTTTTTCCGGTAAACAGGACGAGAGGGGGAGGAAGCTGTAGCTTCGTTCTCAAGGGTGGCAGGGCTGGGGGTGAGATTGATTTTGCCTCGGGAAAGGGAGGAGCAGCTGATGCGCACCGAATACGCCAGAGACGGGAGGACTCTCCGCGAGATGTGATTAAAGTTGTTCGAGCTTGTGACCGAATTCACGGCAAAGTGATTGCTTTTGCCGATCCGGCGCCCCTACCTCACCCTTCCTCCGAAATTAAAACCAAAACGCGCGAACGAAACCGCGACTCTAAGCCGAAAATAAATCCCGAGAGGGAAACGCAAACAAACAATAGCTGCCGCAATTGTGCAGGTGCGCTTTATTATATTTATTCATTACGTCGCTCGCCTGCAGCGGAAGCTCGCCGCGTTGTAATTCAAGCTTTTTCCCTGCAACCAAAAGCTCGGGGCGAATTCATAATTGCTAAAGAATAGGGCGAAATGGCGCTCTCTGGGCCGAGGAAAGAAATTAGATTCCGCGCGCTTTCGGGCGTGTGTGTGTGTTTTTCAAGGGGGTCCGAAGGAGGAAGGAAGAAAAAAAAAGGGTAGGGGGTGGAAAGGGTTGCGGAGCACGCGTGCGAGCGCGGAAGACCACGACGGCAATAAAAAGAACCAGCCGCGCCTCCGTGGAAAGAGAGAGAGAGAGAGTGAGAGTGTGTGTAAGGAAGGAAGGAAGGAAGGAAGGCAGAACACTTGCGCGCCGCCGTACATCCTTTTTTTCGGGGGGCCGGAAAAGGGGGTCGCCACCGCGTGGGTACACAGTAGCCACGTAAGAGAGGAGGAAGGACCCTCGGACGGGCGCCATGTGTATAATAACGTTAAAGAATGTTAAATGCGCGCCGGAGGGAGGACCGGCATACATTACTTGTTAACAATGCTATAAAGGACACTCGGCCCCTTGAGCCTCGAGATTTACGAGCCTCCGGCTGCTGTACCGCTCGCCTTTTATATTCACCAGCCGATTCTTACGTCGTGTATACTTACCCCGCGTATACAGCCGCATAAAGTCACACCTCCGTCAAAGTAAACATCCAATGTATACATTACATGACATTTCGATGGTTCCTCGTTGATTTACTTAAGTGTGACTATACTACTATAATTCGTAAAAGTGTCGATTGTCGTGAAACTCGGGTGCGAGGGAGAGCCAAATTTTAGGAAAATGTCCTCGCGCAACAGTTGTCGTGTACAGCGTCGCAGTAAAAATATTAAAGTGTAATAATCGCTCCCCTGGGCGATTCGAGGGCCGGAGTCGAGTGCCGGTACGGTACACACGCTCTTGCGCGGCGTCGGAGGGAGCGACCGCAAAGTGGACGAGAGCCTTCGTAAGCAAGCCCAAGGGCAATAACTTACCAAAGCCCCTCGGTCCACTTCTCTTCCGCGCTTGACCCTCGTGATAATTGTTTAAAGCAACCGCGAGCCCTCCCTCTCTCTCGGCCTGAAAAGGCGTCGGGTCGTAATGCGCTCGACTCCCGGGGCCGCAAGCGATACTTGATTAGGGTCAAAAGAGAGAGAGAGAGAGAGAGAGAGCGTGTTGTCGAAAAACTTTCGTCGCCGGGCACAAGCTGCGTGCGTCCACTTCCTCCCCGTGTACTTTAGCTCCTCTCTTTCTCTGGAGTTGTAATAAAAGCCCCGCAGTGGATTGCTTTGGCATTACTAGATATATGTACCATACACACGTTCCGAAGCAACTTGGACCATAAATTATTTATGAAGGCATTTTTGTGTTGATTGATCGACATATGTGTTTGTTTTTTTTTTTTTTTTTGTTTTTTTTTATCATTGCTTGTGTAGCTGCGGTAAAATATAATCTTGAAACGTCGAGGGATGAAGGACCCCGGGAAAAGTTGGTCTCACGGTCTGAAAAATCGCGAATTAACCCAAAAATCACGGAGGGCGAATTTAAATTTGAAAAACCTGCTGCCAAGTATAACGAGACGATCCTTTATTTTTCACTCTCGCGGCGCTTGTGGCGGAAAGAGGGTGTGGGGGGTGGGAATGATACTTGTAAATCAGGAGGCGCGGGGGCAGCTCCGGGCACACACAGTCCCTCGAGCACGGAGTACGACAATGGATAAGGTTTTTGGATGGCCTCCAGCCAGCGCACACTCGCTACGTACGTACATATATACACGGTCTTATTTCCTCTCCTTGTGCGGCGTGGCCGAAACGAGCAGGGTTTGTATGTATGTATAAATATACACACAGCGTAGGAAAAGAGTCGGGCGATAGCGAGCAAATAATAGGGAAATGATTTGCTCCCTGTTAGATAAAGCACAAACGGTGAGGGGGTGGGGGTGGTACTCGCGGAAAAGAATTATTGCTTCCAATGAAAGGAGCCGAAGAACCGGGTGGCTCTCTCTCTCTGCATATAAGTGCGCCACTCTCTTCGCCGTCGTCTCCTTTTTTTATCGAATCGTCGCGGTGGTGGGTGCACGGAGAGCCCATTCGGGAGCCCTGCTCGATTAGGAGTTAAATAACGCGTCTCGGAATCGTCGAGCGGTTAGTTATGCTCCGCCGAACCCCTCGAGTGCACAGGTTATCGCGTCCTTTTAACTTGTCGCCGCTTCGGGGGAGGAAAAAAAAAAGACAAGCGAATTCAGGGAGTGGATATTTTCTTCTTTCTTCCTTTTTTGTTCGGCATGACGTGATTTTAGTCCTCATCGGGATTGCGAGAACTAACAACTGAAGTACTTGGGGTTAAATTGACTGTTTCTCGATGCACTGGGATAGGGTGTGTGATTTTTATATGGACTCACGAATGTAGATGGATCACCAATTTACCATCGAGTCGAATAAAAATCACGCGGTATACATATGGGAGAAATGATGAATTAGCTCGCTCGCATGGGGCTACATCGATCTGCGTGGGCTGGACGGTTGCAGATACACTGTATTTTTCGAGGGTGAAAATCAGGTAAAATTCAAGTCGGGCAGGGAGAAGAAGAATAAAAAAAAAAAAAAAAAGGTAGCGCGAGAGAGAAAGTAGGGATTTACATTGATATGGAAGTGACGAGCGGAACGCGGCAGCCGCGGGGGTGGGTGTCGGAGGGCTTTTTTGCAGCGTCACTTTTCATCGGCTCCACAAATATATACATATACATCCGAGCAGCAGCTTGCGCGCCCTTTTGGCTTCACTTCCGCTCGCGGCGCGTCGGCTTATTCCAATCGTGTTTCTCGGGCATCGAACCGCTCCCAACTTTCGGCCCGCCAATCAATATGGCATCAGTCGCCCGTCGCCACCCCCCCGGCCGTCTTCTCGGAACTTTGAAATTTAGTCGGGAGTATTTTTTACCCCTGAACTTGAGACGAATAATAAATAATTTGCCTCTATTCTGCATTTTTTCCCCTCCTTTAACGCGCACCTTTTTTATTTTTGTTCATTTCATCGACTATACAGATTCCGATTGTCAAGACCGAGGTATTTTAAAAGATCGGCGCGGGTAATGATGGCTAGTTGTTTAAGAGTGTTTACACGTGTACGCGGCTAGCGAGGCATTTTTCATCGCGTGATGCTACGAGGAGACACTATAAATCACCGGCGGCATGATGGATTTTCACTTTTCTGAATCATGACAAGTACATAACGTGTATATAGAGCGAACACTCGGAAAGCTGTAGATTTGCATGTTCCTGGGAACAACTAAATTTAGCCGCACACACTTGATTTGGTCGTGGATGAAAAAACCCCAACTTTTAATCGTAATTTGATAAATGATTTCATCAATTTTATCATCACATGCATACAAGTGAAATCAAGGGCTAATTTACTTTCATGTGTTATTTATTAGTACAACTGGGACAAATACACACGAAGTTGTCACTAAAAAACTATTTGAAGAGAAAGGAAAAAAAAATTATCTGGATTAGTTTAGTTTTCCAATCGTGGACACGCAATGCACAGGTAGGGCAGCCGTCGACAATCCAGAGAGAGAGCAAACGGCCAATCCGTTCTCCCGAGCGCCAATAACCGTCTCTTCAATCTCGCGCGCAACTCCGGCAAAACAAAGAAAATCCAACCAGCTGTGTACGTCCCATGAAAGCGATGCGATGCCGCGATAAAGGAAAAATCCAAAGCTCGCCACCACCCCATCCCCCGGCGCACGAAAACAGGCGGCCCCTTACGGAAGACCGAAGCGCGCACCGTGGACCTGGTTCAGGAAAAAAAAAAGACCGAGAGAGGAGCGATCTTGCGTGTGTGTGTTTACGTGCGTGTGAGGTACACAGAGTCCGGACCCGGTGGTGGCGATCATCAATCAGAAAGGCGCTCGGCCGTCCGGCGTCGGTCAGCCATGTACACGGATGCAGGGCTTGTGTGTGTGTAGGCTATGTGTCCATGTATGCGTACGCGCGAACTTCTCGCCTCTCTCGCTTGCTTGTCTGTCTGTCTGTCTCCCTCTGCTCGCGCGCGTAGAGATTCGGCGAGTCACGCTTGTTGCCCCGTTGCTGAAAAGATCGATCGCGCGTCCGGCACATTGAATATGCGGCCCACGTTGAACACCTCGCCACCGGCGCTCTGGTGCAAGCGTGCCCCCAACCACCCGCTCCGCTCTTATTTGTACGGGCTTTTCGCGCTTTTCGAGCTGTGGGTGCATGGACGTATGTATTCAAGGGTAGGCTGGATGCGTCTCGGGTGCAGCTACTTGGTGTTTTAAAACGCTGTGGCTGTGGAGAGCCTCGTCTTTTGTCGATGGCCAAACGGGAGCGCTTACTGCTTCCATCTGGCTCGCAGTGCCTTTACCGCGCATGGGGGTGTGTTTATTTAAGGGTGGTTTTTTTAACCACGCATAACTGAGGGTTTGCTATAGCTTTCCCACCCTTTGAACCGAGTCGAGGGGCTCGAGAACTATCGCACCTGGTAATTTTTGTTTGATGGGACTGTATTTTCACGCCTGAATTTGAGCTTTCGTGGTTACTCTCCCTTGGTAATAATCAGAAATTTGTCTTTGACCTCTGATTTTTTTAGCTATGAAAGTTCCCATCTCCCTGGTTTCTACGTAACCGTACGTAATTTTTTAAGGGTGTTGAGAATGGAAGTAATTTTTTCAGCCAAAAATTGTAAGGTTTTTCAATACCTTCGAACAAGAAGGGAAAAGTTCTCACAAAGTTTTATACAGAAGTGATCATGAAAAAGTTTGTACAATCAAATTAATGCAATTGGAGTCGAGGTTTGTTAGCAAATAGGTAATGATTGCAAGCATTTTGAGCGAAACTGATCAAAAGTTAAAATTAATCCATTTATTTTACTCAATTACACTTCCCCACATGTAAAAAAAAATTTCTGTTTGGTTTTGCAGTGAAGTAACAGCATCGTTTAACAAGGAATATTTCATTTTTCAGAAACTAGAAGCCTCCATATCTTGCACGCTTGGTTCACCAACCCTTCAACTTTAGCTTTGATATTCAAATAATGCTGATGATAAAAGGGTAAGTAGACTTTAATTTTAAACATAATTATTATGCATAATATTTTAGACAAAACAATTCGTATTTTTTCGTACAATGACTTATTTATTTTTTCTGTTTGGTCATTATCATTACTGAAAACCACTTTCTCAAACAGATTTACCTCAACAAACTCGTTAGCTTAACACCCTAACAAACTTAAATTTGTTCACCCTATTTCTCAAAAAAAAATCTAACTTCATTTTCAAGCCTTACAATCAAGTTTTGGTATAATTTCACTCATTAAAAATAACAGGATGCTAATGTTCTATTAACAAAAATCAGGGCTTGATAAGCAATCGAATTTATGAGTGAAAAATTAAATTCACGAGTCTTGTCCAACTTATATATACGACCAATTAGTTGATACAATACCTCTGAATACCCTTATTTTTAATGTTAATAATTTCCCGAAACTTATTTTATAGCTTACTTCTTTGTACGCTGAATTGTGAAATTTATATTAGGTAAGTATTTAAAACTACTTTTTTATCACTTTCAAAAAAAAAAATTATCGTACATTGACTTATGTTTCATGATGAAAAATTAACTGCCCCTATGCGTGCGTTTAAAATTTACTATAATATATCAAATGATACGTTACATTGTATTGTTATCGATTTTAGATTATAAATCGATTTTTAACGTTTCTGGCTCAACTTGTTTTTTAAAGATTTTTTTAGACGGTACGTTTTATAGAATGCACTACGCACTTTCTTTTTATTACAAAAATATTTAATTTGGTGCATTTGCTATTGGACAAAAATTCTTTAAAAAAAATTCTATTTTTTATCCGACAGTTATATTAAACGCATATTAGTTGCACCAAAAACTAGTTTTAGCGAGATTTTACTCTTTGTAACATACTGAGAAAAATTAAAAGTATCGGCAATGAAAAAGTTTTTTTCTTTTTAAATCAGCTATCAATGTTTATTCACAAAATCCTTTAATAAATAATCTTTCGGGGTTATAAACTTTTTGAAAGAAGTCTTCTTTTCACACTTTAGTTTATCATTTCATCAAAGAAGCCTGATTAACTCTCTATGATAAAATTTTTATCAATACTCAAGTTGATTAAGAACTGATTCCGGTCTATAATAATAATATTTAACTTCACTCCGATTAAAGCTCATGAAATATTTTAGCAACATTATATGACGATCTTGAGGACATCTGTTTCCTTAGCATCGGTATATTTTTTTACGTGTACAAAAATATCTGTGAATATACCATTGTAATGTGTCAAATTTAAGTACTCACGGCGTCAGTCAACAATGATTTATAAAGAGTAAAAATTTCTAGATCCTATATTATTTACACGAGTGTCCTGATCGAAGGATCGCTCGTAACGCACCTCTCTACACGTTACAAAGGTCTCTTGCACATTTTTTCATTTGTTTGTACAGCGCACCTAATTGTAAAATTTATTTTAACGCTTGAACAACAAAACCAACACCGGAGCATAGCAAATGACTTCCACAAAACTGTATACATATACACCACCAACAAACAAACGAAACCATAACTTGTTGCACTGGGCAGTGCAAAATACAAGCCTCTCAGGGCTGCAATGATCGCAAAAACCGTAGCTCGCATCTCCCCCCCCCTCTTCTTTATAAGCACACGGGCACTTGCTGCTTCAACGTTGACGGCAGCGGAGATCGTGCGACCGTATCATTATGATTGCCCTGGCTCGAGAGGTGTAATCGCTTCGCCACGGGGCCCATTCGCGTTTCTCAGCAAACAGCACGTATATGCAAGATGAGTAGTTGGGGTGGGGGGGAGGTAGGAGGGTACCTACGTACACAAGCGCTCCGTACACTTCCGCGCACTCCAGCTCGAGCGGCGAACTTGTAAGTCAGCTCTCCTTCTGATAAATCATCTGCTGCTGCCGCGGCCCCGTATAATCTCGTCCGAGAGAGAAAAGGTGTACGAGATGAAGCGAACGAGCCACCGCGAGACATCCGAGAGGAAATTAAAGAGAAAGAGAGAAAGAGAAAGCTGAAGAGAGAGAGAGAGAAGTGGAACTCGAGCATTTATTAACGAAATCTCCCTTGAAATGAAGAAAAGGGGGAGGGGATGGGGAAAAAAAATGAAAAATTGAAGCTGAGGAGGATGTGAGAGCGTGACCGCGAGCCGCTCGCTCGTGTCTCTCTTTTTTTTTTTTTTTACCTTTTTCTTGTTTGTAAAGTTAATGCCTGATCTCCGTGATTTTTTTTTTTTTATTATTCATCGGCCTGCTACTAGAGCCTTATAATACGTACGAGGCTACATCCTCTCTGAAGTTGATGGAGGATGAAATTAAGTGCGCTACCGCGCGGAGGATAATTATTTATCATCCCGTATCTTTTGTTTCTGCGCGCCAACCACGTCTTTTAATAACAAAAGCTATTGTGGTCAAATCAAACCACCCCGGCAACCCCGGAGTTTGTTGAACTTTCATTTATACTTGAGGAAAAAAAAAAAAATAGGAGAAAACGAAAACCCGTAAGTGCGTATACATTATGTATTAACTCACAACTCGAAGCGCGGCCGGCAGCAGTATAGCATCGGTACACGAGGCAGCGCACAATGCAAACTCCCTCGTCACGCGTCGATCAAAAGCGCCCGCTCGGTCTTTTCAGTCCGACGACTACTGATTTTCGCTCGGCACTTCTTCGCATTAGGTATATGCCCAGTGCCCATATACGGGCACAACAGAAGAGATATACACTCTTATTTCTGCGCCCAACTTTGTGATGCACACATAAACACGCGCGCATCTGCACAGGTGATTCTCGGTTCGTTCAGCTCTGTAACTGCGGCGTGCATTTATTGTATATCAAGGGTACTATATACCTTATACCAGAGAAGGTTTTTTGACCAAAATGCTTTTGTACGTGTGGTTTTGGAGGTTCAAAATCAACTTAGCGCCCACAGCGATTGGCTCGACGAAAGGAGAATGTCGCGAGTGTGTACCGTCAAGTGTTGCAGAAGCACGTTACGACTGTCATGTTATTTATTTTGTTTTTTCCAAAGCGTGCCTTGGAGTTTTTTAAGACTCGACGTGGTTCTGTTGAGGACACGTGACGAGTCATGAGGCTACTGTCTGCCGTGGGAGTCATTTTAAGTAGATTAAGTAATTAAATCAACGAATGATCAACCAAAATGTTTTTACGCTCATGGACATATTTTTGCGAGCTGTAGAGAGTATTTTAGTTTGTAGCGCATCAACATCGCAATGCGCCGGTAGATATTTATGAAAAGCTCATCCATCGCAAAACCCCTCCGATCACGAAGGCTAATGTCACGTGTCCCGGATCACGTTCGTAAAAATATTATTTTAATCCAGAGGAGAAAAGTTTAGATCGGGTCATAGTACGCTTACATCCACCAGCTTCGTCTCCCGCACGACCGCGGGCGGGCGTGAGAGAAGCTGCGCCGCGGTGATGGTACGGAAAAGGGAGGGCTCACTCGTAATGTGGACGAGGGCGCCGAGGAATGTCTTGCGGGGTAATTAGCCAGCAGCAGCAGCAGCTAAGGCTCTCTCTGCGGGCTTTTAGTTTGGAGCCCCTCAAGATTTTCCCCGCCAACTCTGCAGCTATAGTAGAACTGCTCTTATATAAGAGGTAATGTCAAAAGCTCTTTCTCCTCTCTCGGTTGAAAAGTTACTGCGCCTATCAATGAATGGAATGATGATTGAAATGGGATGGAAGGTGTGGGAGTCAGAATAGTTGCGTTTAAATTTTTTTTTTTTTTTTTTTCGTTCAAAAGGTAAAGAGTGGCGAAGGGGATTTTTTAAATTATTGAACTCCAATAAGATGCTTGATTTGTGCGTATATGAACACAAAGAATTTATTGCCATCTCTTGTGTCATGTTAAAAAAAAATAAACTTAAATCGTCAGCACGTTAAAAATAATAATCTAAGTTTCAATCAAGAAAGGGCTAACGGGAAAAAGCTCATGCAGAGGAATTTTTCTTTTTTTCTCATGTTTGTTATTTTACTTACGATGTGAAGTTAAGGGAAAAAAACGATTATTATCTACCCTTGGGATTACAAATGAACCAGCTATTCTTACAATTTTTCTTTTTCATATCCCTATTAAAACTAAGCTACGGCATTGCCTTTTCACATTTTTTGAAATCTGTTTTTTTTTTTTTTTTTTGTATATCATCATTAGAGGATTTAATAATAAAGACGCCTTTCCAGTTTAAAATAAACCAGCCGTACTGCTGCTACAAAAATTGAGAAAAAACAATTTCTACGAGTTAGCTTTTTCTTGACTCCATCTATAGTCTGACGGATTGTTATAAATTTTGATTTAAAATTCTTAAAAAAATTCAACAAACAATACGCGCTCGATCCAAGCCAGATATAAATCCGACGATCATCGCCCTATTTTACCCCTGAGAAAAACTCCCCACTCTGACCCGCGGCTATAATCCCAAACAGTTGCGCAATATAACCCAAGCGTCTCTTCCCGCGCAATGAATCTGGGTCTCCCCGTCCTCCTCGCCGGCCCCTCGCGCCAACGACCTCGGTGCATATTGTGTCCTCCTCGCGCCGGATTTTTACACCTACTTCTATTTTACGAGTGACTAAGGAGACCCCCTTCTCTCCCCCTTTCGGTGGCACCGGCAGCGGCTCCTCTCTATTACTCTTTCGAACCCCTCCCGTCTGCTTCCCCTCCCCCCGTCTCTCTCTCTTTCGAACATTTGCATAAAATTATTATTAACGCGCGCCGCTGCGGCTGCTACCTCGCGCTCGGTTAGTTACGTTCCTGGCATCGCCGACGCTCCTAGAGCGCCTCTCAGCCCCCCCCCCCACGCTCCACTATTTTTTCCTTCTTTCCCCCACCCCCACCCCCTACGCATTGCTGTTTGTCTCGCTATTATCTAGGTTTCCATTTTTTTTCCTCCTCTCGTTCGTAAGTATATTACGAGGTGAGAATGTATTTTCGCCGTGCGCAAGTGATCGAGAAATAGCGACGCAGAGAGAGAGAGAGGGACTGATGGACAGCCGATGGATTTTGATTAATGCTCCTCGCGTCTACCCTGTGTACGAGCATACATATACATATATAGAGTCGAAAGCGTCTGCATCTCAGTCCGAAAGGCACGAGACAAAAGGGAGCGGGAAACGAGACAATCGTACCCCGCTTTCTTAATTTGTTTCGTCGATTTTCTCCCCGCCCCCTCCTCCCCGTTCTTTGGGGTGTGTTATTAATCGCTCGAGGCGCCAATTTTTCGTCTGTTTCACTCGAAATCGGTATAAAAAAAAAAAAATAAAAAAATAAAAAAGAACTTTCCCATCGTAAACTGAGGCGTAAGGAAAGTGAGGGGGACACCAAAACCAGCTCCCCAATAAATACAGTACACAGTTTTGTTTAGGCTTGCGGGGAGGGGGAGGCGACCGCTGGGAAGTGATTTTTTTAAGAGCATCAGCTATTATTTCAAACGGGGCCGAGGGAGGAGAGTTCTCGGTTTGTCTTTTTTTTTTTCCTTCTGCATCGGGGCGACCACGCGCGCGAGCCATAAGCTACACAACGGAGAGCTCGGAAATCGCGCGGGAAGCTGAGGGAGAGAAAGGAGCTGGCGCTCGTGGGTGCGATGAGGGAAGTGGAAGGAAAAAAAAAAGACGCACAGGGGGCTGCTTTACCCCCGGGGGCGCTTTTATAGCGGCCCATTTGGCGCGACAACGAGCGCGGAAAACTTCTTTTGGTGTGTGTATGGGCACAGAACAGTAGCATTGCACGGATTTTGATTGTATGCAGAGGCTTTGAGACAGAGAAGCTGCTCGCTGTGCTCGTAGGGCTGCGAATTATCAATTTGTTGGCTACGTGTTTATTATCTGCTGGCTGTCGTTCCAGTCTCCGGATGTTTGCGCTTCTTGTTTGGATATGTGTTTTTTCTCCTAAAAAATTTACACCTCATTACAGTTTTATGTATTCCGCAGTACTCATTATTACTACGCACTCTCCAAAGGTTCTTTTTTTTTGAGATGAAAACAAACTTCAATTTTTAATAGCTTCAGATATTTATTTCGTTATGAGTTGTACTTTTTAATGTTTTCGTGGTCATAACGCAAAGTTTTTATTTCTTTGATTCTTTAAAAAAAAATTTTTTTAACCATACAATTAAAGTATTAATATAGTCGAGGACTACTACATGTGTATTACAATTTGAATATTTATATTTTAAATGTATTCAATAATTTACTAACAAATAATACGTCGTACCAACCTATTATATTGATCGTTTGTTTTTATTCATTAAATTCATTTATTAATAGACTATTCACAAATTTATATTTGATTTTCTAAGAGCCCAAAATTTAATGAAAAATAAGGTCAATTGAAAAAAACCTCGAGTTTTCAATGTAGCAGCAGTATGCAAAGCAAACAGTTAAACTCGAGTAAAAGGATTCCGGGGTTGTTTTTCAGGGAGAAGCAAGCGCGTTATCCGCCCGGAGCATTGAGCTGTCCACGATGATTTAGGTGACCGGACACTGGATTTGGTTGAGTCCAGCCAACCAAGAACGCGATAACTCGGGTCTATGCCCTGGCAACGTGACCTTTTTTTTTTACCACTCAATTTCGTACATTATTATCTCTTTAGGTGCCTCAATGGCAACTAAGAATCACTGCTTCCCTACGTACTGAATCCATTGACCCTGTACCGTTATCCATCAGCTATTCATTCGTAATCAAACATGTTTACGAATTCCTCTTTTTTTCCCCTTTCATCCAAATAAAATCCCAATCACGATTCCAAAGTGGCTTTTGATCCGCGTGTTCTCCCCAAAATAACAAGGAAATAAAAAATATCCCACTACGAGATCCCTGTCTTTCTCTTGGTTTCATTGCACCCCAGGTGGTTTTAATACAGAGGGACAGAGCCCAGGCAAAGTTACTTCTCGCGGTCGTAAAATTTTACAAGCTATAAAACTTTCCGCCAAAGTAGAGCGCGGCCCAACGTCTTCAATTAGCCGGTCTCCTTCACTTTGCATAACAACCCCTCTCCCCCCCCCCCCATTTCGTATTTCATCGCTCCGACCTTTCAAGTGCTACCAAAGGTAGTACATAAAATCCCAAATCCACGGAAAACCATCGAGCGCACACCGCGAGACGGTCGCACCAACCAACCGATATCTATCAATCAAACGTGATACCCAAAACGAATCTAGCGTCTAAACGTCCTCGCATCCAAAAGCTATACCCCGAAATATCCATTAGCACAAACAAATTACACGCGCATCCAGTTTTGGATTTCAATCCACACACCACCACCCCCTCGCCCCACGATTATTCCACCGATGTATCCACAGAATGAAAGAGACGCTTCCGAGATCGAGTTGTCTGTAGGTATAACCCACAGAATCATAGGTGGTATATATAGGTACACGTGATATACGTATATACACACGAGACGGGAGGGCGATAAGTGGTAATGAAGATTTCGCCTGTTCGCCCCCCCCCTGAAACAACCCTTGTTTAATGCGTATAGCCGTCATTATGTGCCCCCAAGATTAATTTCCTCGGGAAATAACGACAGAAGCGAAGGAGCGGGAGGAGGAAGAACACACCACTCTGGCAGGGTGTAGGGGTGGGCCGAAAGGGCGTGCTAAGACTGCTTCTTCCGTATCACACGAGCCATCGAGCTTTGCGCTTACGCGCGCGTAAAACGAGCGGGAGGGTGACTCGGCCGAAACAGTAGTCCTTGGTCGGTCAGCCGGTCCTCCAAGAAAACCCACCCCCGTCCTATGCCGTCCCGAGGTGCAGCCAGCCGCTGCACACAACCACACGAGCGAGTTCCAAGGAGACGTCCCCCGGGACCCAGGGATTAATTGACACATTGGCGGTGCTCGCGGAAGAAGGGATATACGAAAACGTGTATGGTGGGAGCGCGGTGACTGATGAGACAAGCCTCCCTTCTTCTTCATCGCGCTCTCCCCGGAAAGGCGCCGGAAAAACCGGCCCGGCAACAACTACTCTAGGCGTCGAATCGCGCGTTTTTGCCACCCGAGACACTGTCTACGTGAGCGCCCGCGCGTGTGGGTATAGCTGGTGCAGGAAAGACGCCTCCCTGCTCCTTGACTGTTGTGTCGCACCCAAACCGGGGCTCTTGATTAGAGGATATACGCCAGATAGATAGCGGGGGCTGCAGCGGCAAAGCGCAGCGTGGAAGATATACATCGCGTCCCCCCCTCGACGACGTAACAGATTGGAATTTAATACGAAGCCGGCCTGACACACTCTATTTCGAGCTGGGAGACAGCAGATTCTAGCTGCTCTCGCGTGGAGGAGCCTGTGTGCCGATGTTATGTGAGCGCTGACGGCGAATTTCGGGGATGGAAATGAGGTTGGAGGATATTTCGGGACCCACGCCCTGATTCATTAAAATGCTAATATCGCTTTCCCCTCCCCCCCTTCAGATAGACGCAAACTTTGCTCCCTTGGCCTTTTTTAAAAGGAGAAGGGAAAAAAAAGAGAAACAGCGTAGGTGTTACGGAGGTGAACGCGAAAGGTAGTCAGTGGAGCGAATTTTTCCACTCGGGCATGCAGGCAGTAGTCATCTCGGCTGCCACCAATCATCCAATTAAAACGCGTACACCGCCGAGCCGAGTCCGCGGAGGCGTAAAGAGGAACCCGAGAAAAAGAGAAGCTGGGGGCAAACAATAACGAGGTCCGGCGATACCGTCGCCGGTGAGAACTGCTGGACGTGAATTATGAGGTGGGGAGGGACGACACGCTGGACGCTCAATTTGCAGATGTGATTCCGGGGGCACGCGTTAAATCGCGAAAGCCACAGCGTGAATGGCTTTCCTACGAGGATAAGTGAGGTGGGAGACCCGGCGTGCGCGCAAGTGTGTAGGTATACGTGTACAGTATAGAGGGTAACCGTAGGTCCGAGAGGAGGCTGGCTCGGCCGTAGATTTATGGGAACTCGATGGCTCGGCAATAGCCAACAAGTTGCCGGAAAACGATCGACACCCTTGCCTTCTATGTGCCGTGTCCCTCCCTCGATGCGTCTATGAAGTGCCGATACCGCGTACACGGAACGACTCCCTCCTGTACGGATCCCTCGCTGAGCTTCGCTTTGTTCCCGTACCGAGGGACAAAACGTCTCGTTATTTAGGACAAATGGTGAGTGCGCCCCCGCTCCGTAATGGCTCGATGCTTTTTTTTTTCGCACTCGATTTGATGGATATCAAACCTCTGATACTTTTTTGGACGACTGAGGTGTGCTTTGGTTTTGGGCTTTATTTTTTATTGTATACTACGCTTCCAACGTCGTTTATTGAATCAGCAGCGAGACGGTCGATGATTTCAGTGGCTCGAGATAAAAGAGAAATGAGTCGTGGTAGGTGTTTTCGTACCTAATCTTTTCTGGTGAAAATAAATGAACAACTTTCGTCATTCGGATCGTCAAGGTTGGACTACCGATTTCGTGGCTGCGTGGGCATCGGAGATTTTCCGGTGTGAGCTGCGGAAGATTGGGCCAATAGCTCGGAAGTTCATTAGCGGGAGCCTTTAACTGTTTTTTAATATTTGTAACACGGTGAACTACGTTTGTTCCAAGTAGCGTTTTTTTGAGATAATCGGTAAGTTATCGGTTTGGGAATGGATTTTGCTTTTTCCTCCTGAAATAATTCCTCGTGTGTCGTGAACTTTAGCTGATTAGTTCAATTGGTGGATTATGGATCTCGTAGGTGAAACGGTGCTTGCAGCAATGCTCAATAAGATTATCGGTGCCTTTTTTTTCAAATAAAATACATAACAAAATTTTATATTAATAACTATGTTAATATCCGTAATTGTTATTGAAACTGCATTTATAATAGCTCATGAATATTTTAATGTTTCATTACATCAGAGATGTTACAAAATCATGAAATGAAATCAAACAATGCAAAATTTGTAGCTCATATTAACTTCAATAAAATTTCATTTTTGTTTGATTGATATAATTTTTAAAAGACAAACCAATTAATCAGTACCACAGTCAATTCTTTTTACAGTATGAATTCATTTTATTTTAATTATTTCTACAAAGTAATGCAACTGATTTTTGTAAGAACCCGCTGAAAAAGATACGGGGTCCGTATTAACAAATGACACGACGATTAAAAAGTCCTCAGCCACGTGACAGTAAATCTTTCAAGATAGGGTTTGCATTCTGACAAATACACATTGCGACATGGTATTAGCTCGGGTATTAGTGGAGGCTCCGATTATCTTATAAAAATATATTTTACAGCCATTAACTTGGACTGCGTTCGTACCACGTTCAAATAGTTTATCCATGACGTTTTTACGCTACAAAAAGATATTGTGTATTAATAGACAAAGAATTTAAGACCAAGCAAAGTTGACTCGATATCGGAGTATATATTTTTAAACTTAATTAAGCAGTCGAAATCTACAAGTACATAAAGCAGAAGTAAAAACAAATATTTTACTAAATATTCTTAAACTGCCTCACCTTATAACTTTTATGTTTTGTACTAATTTACCACTGTGGTCAAAATTTTATCTTACAGGTATATTTATAAAATAAACAAATGTATCAAATAATTTTTACTGTGACCACTTTGTAATTTTTTTTCTTTTCAATTTGATTTTCATTCGATCATTTTGAACACGACTGCGCGTGTAAACTTGTCACTTGCATGTGTAAACAATTTAAAAGTTGAACTTACAATTAGACTTGCTGATTGTGGTTCATCAATTCCACCATCAAAACCTATTGGCAACGGTTAACAAGGCAATGGCTACAAATAATTTTTAAGATTTCAGAGATAAACTTGTTAAACGCACTATTCTGACCGAACAAGCACTTTCTTTTTCATCGCCCCGTTTTGATCTTAAAACATGCTGAGGAGTTTTTAACAAAAATCAATTTTAAAAGCAGAAAAATTTGAAATGGTACAAAAAAAATTGTCTCTTATCAACGTAACCCGCGAGTTGTCGGACACATTTTGTTACTTTCCATTTCTGCTTTACCATTGTACGTTTACTTTAGTAATATAAATTATAAACGAATCCTTTCCAGCTGCGAGACCCATGCACGTTACTAATTGAACCATACTCCTCAGCAGTTTGTTTAACAATAGCGTGGATTGAGAATAAATTCATTTCGAATAAACCGATTCCAATGACCCCACGAGTTTTTCCATCGCAAACGAATACAAGCAACTCGATTGTCCCATTCATCTTATTCATTGTCCCCGTAACCATGTCATCGCTCACGATCCGCACACTCGGTGCGATTGAAAATCATCCCCAATGTCCAATAACCCGCCGCACCGAGAGCCAAATCGCCGCGTACCTTGGCACCTCCAACGAAATCTATTACGCGTACAAAACGATCCCCCGAGTCTCCGCGGAGCACGACATTAGCGTTAAATCCAGGAAATCGCTGGAGGAAGGAAGTATCATCATCACCACCACCACCGGCGGTCGGCCGCCGCCATTCAACCCTACACCAACCAATAACTCATCCGACGGTCGTCGTCGCACCGCCGCGTCTACACTTTTCCGACCATGTGTGCGGCACATCCTTTCAAAGAGCCGATTTTCACGCTGGCGAGCGATACACGATGCCTACATATACTTGCAACTGCGTGATTTGGCGATTTTCCGGGCGATTCTTATGAACTCTCGTGATCGCGTATACAAAGACCGGGTGGATCAACCCAACTCCCTTTCTGCCATTGGAGAGAGCTAGTGTGCAGTTTACCAAAGGGTCTCGACGATAGATAATAGGCAATGTATGCATACGGACGCGTGTGCCGCAGATGTGTCGAGTTAACGGCGGATGCGACGACGGGAGGGAAGATAATGAGAACGAGGGAAGGCCGAGGAGAGAGAGGTGCAGTTTTGTCATTAGGACATCACCGATCGGGTGTGTATATATAACACACCGAGCCGAGCTCTCGGGTCGGTGGCGCGTGCGGATCATGTGGAGAGCCTAATGCATCCGAATGGAGTCGTCTCGGAGGGTCGGCTCGATGGGCTCATTCGATAAGTACAATCGGCTATGTCCGATAGTGTCGATTTGCCACCGCGTGTTTTATTGACTCCCCCCGCTTCTCTTCTCTCGGACACGTGTATGTGTGTGTGTACTCATGTTACGTCGGCCAATCCCTTTTCTCCACCGGCTCTCTCTACAATCGGCCGTGAATCGTGATCTCGTGGATGGGTTATGCGTCGAGTTCTCAGGTTATTTGTTGCTTGATGCCTTGCGGGGGCTAACTATCGTTTCTGGTTCATTGTATTTTTTGATTTTGGTACCCGACTCCATTGTCTTTTCTCACCTCTCGAGATTTCATTGTCGAGTACAGTTATGCTACTTACTTCCCCGCATGAATATACATTTTAAAATGCGAAATCGGCATTGCTCGCGTTTTACCAACCCGAGATTCCTACCGATTTCCCTTGAAAAAAAAAAAAAAAAAAAAAAATCGGTTCTCACCTTGCTGGCTGCTCTTGCGCGTGGTCTTCTTCTCCTTCATCCAGGCGTACTCCGGCACATTGACCCCCGGGCCCGAGGCGTCCTGGACCGATCCATGCGGATCCATGATGGCGTGGTAGCCGGTATGATGCGTCCCACCCGGACTACTGAGGGGCCCGGTGCTCGCGGCCACCACGGCTCCGGGCGAGTGTAGCTGCATCGGTCCCTCGGCGCCCATCTGGTGGGGCAGGACCGTCATGAACTCGGCCATCGACGGCTGGCTGCTGATGAAGCCGGTTTCCGGCGGCGGCGGTGGCCCGGGCTCCATCGCGCCGCCGCCGGTGACTGCCGCGTGCGGGGCCAGCACCCCAGCGGCCACCGAGGCCAGCCAGAAGCCGCCCCCAGCGTCGGTAGCCAGGACGGCCGGCGGCGTCGGTGACCTCGTCGTCTTCACGGGCTCACCCCCTACCGTGATGGCCCCCGTCACCTCCGACTCCTCCTGGCCCTCCTGCTTCTTCGGCTGCTCTTCGGCGCTATTGCTGCCGCTGTCGTTGTTGTTGTTGTTGTTTAGCGCAACGGTGTACCGAAGCAGGGGCTTCGATAGATGCTCCGTGGGCTGGTGGTTGAAGTAGTCGAGACGCGGCTCGAGGAAGTGCGCCCGGTAGTTACCGGTGCCGCTGGTGGTGCTGCTCGCGGTGCCGCTGCCGAGGCCGACGGCGAGCAGTCCCTCGAAGCGCTGATGAATGCCTCGCATCAAACACTCGGTGATACAAAAATCCCGTCCGATAAGCTTCCTTTCGTGCACATATATTTATATGTATATAAATATATGAATATGTATTTATACACCTGGGAACATTTTTGCTTTATCTCCGTTGACCGAGTTTATCGCGGCCTCTTCGAGAGCGTATAGTCGTGATTTCACTCGTGCCGAGTTCAAGGTGGTATTGGTGTACTTTCGCGAAGCACTAAGCAGCACATATCACTCCCGAGTTCAACAACAACAGCAACACGTCATTATTTTTTGTTCTCTCGGTCGATGATTCACGGTCTCGTCACTGCGATCATCCATCGGAATAACAAACGGGTCAGCCCCTCCCGAGGGCGCAACAATCATTTTCTAGCACTTGTCACAAACAACGGAGCCACGAATCACTCCCTGGTGGCCGGTAATCCAGAAAAAGAGACGAGCACATCGGTGGTCAGGCTCGGCGTGCCCGATCGCTTACCGATCAGCGTAGTCGAGCGGCCCAACATCGCCACGCACTCGGGTGTATCGGTATACTCGCGAACTGTACCGATCGCCGAGTCCGGCAAGCAACTGGCGCTAAACGAAGCCAACAACCAAGGTAACAATAGCTGTCCACGACTACGAGGCCTTGACTTAGGCACTGCGCCTCTTTACTCCGGCAGTGACGGCAGTTCACCTCTTCTCCGTGCAGCGTAGCGCGTTGTAGCTATCTGGGCCGCAGGAGAGCTCCGTCTCGCTCTCTTGGACTTGGTTACGCTGGCGCGCGTCACGTGAGGCCGGAGTCGGCGAGCCAATGGGCGGCCGGTGCCGGGCCAGCCCTCCCGTCGTAGGCGGCGCGCACCTCGAGAGGGCACGCTCGCCCGGTATACCTGTATCGCGGAAAAGAGACGGAGCGAGGGAACCACCCGAGAGGTACGCGTATACCATCCATACATATACATATATGTATAAATGGGTAGAGTGTCTTCGCGACCGCGCGCCACTGCTGCATGCGACCGAGTGCTCTCTGTTGTGCTATGCCGTGCTACCGCTGCTACCGTGGACGATCGAACGAGAAAGATAGAGAAAGAGGGAGCAAGCGCTCTGGTGTGTGGGCGGGTCGGAAGCGCGCTGTGCGCAGAGAGAGCAGGCCGCGTGCACTGGGTGGGGGCTAGCTGTCACGTGCGAGAACCACGAGGTCCTCAGGATCCGCAGCATCATCTCTCATATATATTGTGCTACTGCTTCTTGCAGATTTTTTCGATTTTGAAGGATTAATCATCCTACGTTGTACCCAAGTACTATTTGTTATTTCGATCGCGGCTTTTCCTCGATTATTCCTTTGGTCGATCTTTGGGATCGACGTGTTTGCCGATCGCTCGTATTTCTTGTTTTTCCCCCGCGGTTTTTCATTTCTCCACTGCACGGCAATGGTTTTTGGAATCAAATTGCGCTCGAGGGCAACATCCAAACTGCAGCAATAACGCTCGGGGAAACTGCAATTTTTCACGTCTCTCTTTCTTTGAAAAAAAAAAAAAAAAAAAAAAAAAAAAAAAAAAAAA
>NW_019379531.1:3252691-3312753 GCF_000648655.2 Copidosoma floridanum | reverse complement strand
AAGCTTCTTCGGCTTGTAGATAATTTTATCGAACTTTGTATTTTTAGAAGTGACCCATTATTGTTAAAATTATTTTAGTCAAATAAGTTTTTTCAATGCACAAATGAAATTTAATAGTTTTGATTATTATTATTATTCAAGGCTAAATAAGTATACAAAACATTTTTTTGTTTTGTATGATAAATCTTTTGTACTTGATGATTAATTTAACGAAATTTATTTTTATGTTTTTTGAAAGTGTCAATGAAATTGGTTTTTATACAAGAATCATTTGATTTTTTAGCCAGAAAAAATGGCTATACTGCCCCTGAACTCTGCACAACTTTCCTTGCGAACCATAAACATACTTTACTTTAAATACGTTAGTCGTTTATTTATGAAATAAACATTTGTTACTTTAAGTGTTTAATATGCATGTATGTGTAGTTAGTATGCATGTATAGTAGCACGATCTACAAATTGTGAGTCTTATTTGATTAGTTAAATATCTGTATTAAAAAAAAAAAATTTATGAACTCATGACATAAAAACGTCTTTATTAAGATGTAATAAAACTATTTACGTTTTAAGACGTTTAAGTTAATATGTATAATTATTATACTACTTACAATTTCTTGCGACTGAGAGGTTGCTACTGTATATCTCTTTTTTGCTGTCATACTCTTGACAATGTACCACATGCATCGTGCCGCACTATCTGAATGCTGTCTTAGTAACTGCACGCATATGCAGTGTTTTCTATTATAATATTAAATTATTTTATTGGCTATACTTAATAATTACATTAGTTTTAACTTATTTCATTTGACAGACATTTTCGTCTGATCCCCTCGATCCCATATTAACTTTTCCAGGAAATAATTAAGAAAACATCGGGATGGGGTTGATAATCTTTCAGGGATAGTGCTCGTTCCCAGTCTATCTCAGAAAGACATTTGGATAATCCGTCCTGAAAAAAACTTACTTGCTTAGAGAATATAGTGTTTCCTTTGTGGTTAGGTTGTTGATTCCTCATCATTGTGTCTCGTGTTGTTTTTGCTATTAAATGCAAAGGATGAGAAATTCGAATGGAAAGGTGCTTTTTAGTGTGTTAGAAAAAAAAATCACCTTCACGACTTCTGAATTTATGGGTACACCCTAATCCAATAAATAATGAAGATATTCTATTTTTTATAGTACTAGTATAATTTTATTCCATTGTACAAAATATACATCTTTTTTTTTACAAATTTTTATTCGCTAGCACGACAGTCCCGTGCAATTTCGCTTGGACTTCATCTAACAGTATTTAAACTTTACATTACGTTTAACTTGGCGTTTACTCAATTTACATCAATTTAATAACAATTCTAGAATGATTTATTTCTAATATAAATGTCTAACATTATAAAATTTTAACATTGAACGAAAAATCATATTACATTAATTACTCTTAGTTACAAATGCGTTATATTGATCATTTAGAAAAATAAAAATTTTAACCACTAAGCATAAAACTTCATTCACAATGGAAACTATCGATTTCCATACTAAGTACTGATTTGTAGTTATTATAAATTAATATTTGCTTACTTCTAATTTGATTTTTTACTTTGAATTTGACAAATCTTTAAGTTTTACATCTGATAACTCCATATTCATAGGGTTATCCTCGTGTTACTGCCAATTCTGATGCTTGGCTCGTTAAACTCGTTTTCAACTTCTTTAATATTAAATTATATTTTTATTTTAGTTGAGAGAGCTATTGGTGGTCTCAAAAATTTTTTTTACGGCATAAATTAATTGACGTTGTTTACAGAGTTGTTCTAATTTTTGTTATTAATACACTTAATGATGATAGATGTTTTTACATATTTTAATAAATATTTTACTTGTATTTTTTAATTAATTTAATATTTGTACCAGACGAACCATTGAAATTGTACGAATAATGATTTAGTGAAAACGTTTTGTAGATAATTTACGTGGAAATTCTTTATATGATGTAATGTGCACCCTAGACGAACCACAAAACTGCACGTACAATGCGTTTTATATATTTTAAAAACAAGTAAATATATGTATTTAAATTTGTGCTATCCGAGTCTTTGGTTCTTGGCTAAATAAACTACATTTGTAATCAATCAATTCATTGTTAAATTATAAATAATCATTAATTTTAATATTCTAACTTTTACAGAATGAAATCCTGTCATAAAGTTTTTTTTTTAAGTAAATGCATCAAACTATAGCTATAAGATATAAAAATATTACAGTGATAATTTTTCATGTGATGAATCCTTTTCATAGAAATAACCTGACAGAAAACTGTAATTGACGTAATTTTATATTAAATTAAACTGTATGCTTATTTTTAGTTATTTAATAATATCTCTGAAATATCACGCACTTATTTTCTATTGGAAAACAAGTTTGTTATAATTCATGATTAATTTAGATTATAGCGTTTATATTGACAATTATAAAAAAAATCCTCGTGTATTGGTGACATAATAAATAGATTATGTATAAAGATTGTATAAGTAAGAGATGTAGTATGTAGTACGTATGTTTACAAAGGCGAAAAATGTAAAAAAAATTTTTTTCTCTTTGAATAGTGTAGAATATGCTTGTTTAATAATGAATAATTACAATAGTAGCCACAATATTACAGCACCTAACATAATCAGTATAGTATGACTTCTATAATATTAGTAACTTAGCAGTTTGTATCAATTTTTATTAGCATGGAATGTTATATTCCTAAAATATTTCATCTATGCATTCAAACAAGAGTACAAAGATCGCACCTTAATGATTTCTGTAATCTGATGTTTGAAGTACCTATTTTGTTAAACCCCCTTATTTTTAAGGTCGAATTGGTAATACAATTTGTCCGTAAGATTCGCCACATTTGAACATTAATTTTTATTTTTTTAATTAAATTATTTTTTTTATCCCAAAAACTCCCATTATGCTTCACTGTAATATTCTATTTTCTCAAGATGAATCTAGCGGGAAAAATTTTTTAATGGGGAATTCAAAAAATGACAAAAAACGAGATTCATTAACTCAGGTCCAAAGAACGGCAAAGGAAAATTCTGTTGACGAAAACGAAACAAAGAAGGAGTAGTCGAGGAAATGAAAGAGTCTTCTTTCTCTTACAGGAGATAGTGGAAATTGTCTTTGACACAAATTACCTCTTTAACTTAGGTTAGCCGGTAAGGTCCACTCCCTCGCTCTCCTTTCCTCTTCGTGACTGCGGATATACGCGCGTATGGACAAGGAAAAAAAAAAAAGAAGACGGAAAGATGGAGCGGTCCCAAGGGAGGAAGCTCCTCAGTCAGGGGAGAACGAAGAAAGAACGTCCGGTCTTATTCGGACTGGCCACTCTGGTGTATATGTGGTGCGCGGGAGGTTGATGTTGCTGCTGACAAATAGATGCAAGCGACTCCCGCGATCGTTCTCTTTTTACATGGACATACATGTACATGGGTACCGGTGTGCGGAGCTTCCTCTCTTCCATCCTTTGTAAAATAAAAGCTTCCTGCGAGGAAAAGCGGCTACGAGGTCGCGCGCGAATCGCAAGCACATCGTATGTCCTGCGTGTGTGTAATACGTATGTATGTCCATTCGTTTGTTCTTTTTGCCAAGGGGGAGTGAAATATTATGATGCCTCAACCTCCGCCCGATAAATCGCTCGGGTTATCGTTTTGTTGGACACCCATTTCGGTCGACTTGTCATGCAAACACCCTTTTTTTGTAACACGTGTGTGAATTTAAAAACATAAATTTTGTGTTTTTTTTCTTTGATGGATTTTTCTATATAGATTGTATACGTGAATGTAAAAGTAGTTCCTACAAAGTTCTTAGTAGTTGGGGATCAATATTTTAATGTAGTACTATTGGTGCAAAAAAAAAAATTCAAATAAAAAAAGAAAAACAATTATGAAAGCCTTATTGATGAAATTCATTAATAAAAATTAAATTATTTTTTCACGTGGCCTGCTGTTTTTAACTAGAAATAAAAGTTTGGAGTGCTGAAGGTTTTTTTGTGTGAGAAATATCATTTATTGTTAACGCATACATTATATCAAATATCGTATTAAATTAATTTAAAATCTGTTTGAAAAAAAATTTATCTTTTGTAACACTTTTTTACGTATCAGTTCGTTATGAATGTTGTTAAAGCTCTAATAATATTTTTATCAAATCTTTAAAGCTTGTCATGCAGATTTTTTTGTTACTATAATCATGTTAGTTCAATAATAATTATCAACATTGCAATTCTGAGCTATGGCATTTTGCTTGTCAAACTCATCCATTATTCGCTATTTTGTAGCATTAGCATTATCTTGAATTTCATTATTGTGTATTCATGCAATATTCAGTATTTCAGTATCGTGACTCTCGTTGCATCAACTTGTATAAATTTCTTATGTACTGTTACAGATGTAATTATAGGAGACTTATATCTCTAATGTCCCTGTAAGGGATCTTTTCCGCCGTTTAGGTAAGTAAGGTAAGGAGACAATATCCCGTCGCGTGTATTCGGTAAGGAGACAATTTTCCGTATAGTATATTCTTTATTAAAGGCTTACGTCAAGTTACACTGTAGGTTGTTGGTCAGCTGCCGATCAGGCGTTGTTCTCTTCTTTACATAGCTTCTCACTACCATTGTGTTGGAAGTGGTGATGACCATTGTGATACAGTATTGTTGTAATCGTCTAGGGGTATTAAGGAGCGATTCGTAGTTGCGTGGTGCTGATGACCACCTGAATTTGCGCCTTTTGGCGCGCATGTGAGGACATTGACGTTTTAAACTAAAGCTAGCTGACGTCCGTAACAGTACATATTGATTCTATACGTATTGCTTTCATAATGTATTTATTTGAAAAAGAAAAAACCCCAATATTATCTCACCTCTTAATAATAGTTACACGTTAGACACAGTGGTATTTGTAATAAATTTAAGCGATATGAAAAAAGAAAAAAAAAATATTGTTTTACTAGATTAGGCAAGTATATACGAGGTATATATTAATTTTGCCTCTGCGTGTACACCTACATTAAACTCACGAATTTATTTTTGCTCACAATACTTCTTGGGCCTATATTCCATATCTCGTTACGTAAATAAAAATACTTGCGTACAGCCACGTCTTTACGAAGAAAAATGACTGACGACGAGAAAAAATAATTGCCCGAACAAAGATAATCAGCGGTTATAGCACTGCAAAATGTTCATATAATACATACGTGCCTCGCAACGAGTGCATAATGACACACAAATACACAGGTATCAACGATGCATGCAGACATCGTTTCTCACATTCAACGGCTTTAAAAGAAATACGCGCGTCACGTCATCCAGCTCGTTCATTCGGGAGAAATCCTCTCGGCATCCCTTATTTTTTTTTTATATTTTTTTTTTTCGTGCACCTCGCACTCTCGTCTTTTCTTTACATTATACCAAGAACCTCGGGGTTGTTTTTTTCCTTTTTTGCTACACGGGTGGCCTCGTCTTGGGCACGTGAACTGCGTCCTCCCCAACACTCGCCGCTTGTAAGTGTCCGAGGGTCTTGACCACGAGCACCACCTGCTACTGCTGTGTAAGTCACGAGGGACAATGATATTTTTATAATTGAAATTAATTGTCAGGAGCAAGCCGTGTATGCGAAGCTCCTGAGCAAATTAAAATTCAAGTCGTGATCCACCTGACTATCGTAAGCGTTTCTTTTTATGCTCTGTCTGCATAATGCAAGAAATCGTTATTTTCATCACTTATATGAGAAACGAAAAAGAAAATAGAAAAAATTTATACGTCAACTTTTATTCTACCTCGTGAGAAAAATTATATCGGCGAACGAAGCCTAATTGTTAAATAAATAGATCATATGATTATCGGTTGCAAAATAGTTAGTCCTCAAGTGTATCTTAACTCTTGATCGTCCACACGAGGACATCCAGGATATACCTATCCACAAGTTCTCGCGCAACCGATCATCAAAGTCGCATTTCCAGCTCATGATAGGTGTGTTTTGCTGACGGCTAGTGGAATAGTGATGCGCGTGCGAATTATCCTTTGATTAATAAATAAGAAGAAATCGTTATTCACTTCGTGCGAAACGCTATGTCATTGCTGTTAATTTGTAGCAGAAAATTAACATCGATTTCGAAGAAACAACTGTGAAAATCGTGTAAATGTTTTAACAAAGAATAAAGAGTTTAGGTGTTTTACAGTAATGAAAGAGCTGTTAGGTTTATAAATAAATCGATTTCCAATTTACAGTAACTCATAAGTAATATGAGTTAAAAAATTTTGACATCTTGTGGGTCAGTGACACTGCATAGGCTTTTGAGTCCCATTCTTTATTATCAACTTAGGTTAGCCGGTAAGGTCCACTCCCTCGCTCTCCTTTCCTCTTCGTGACTGCGGATATACGCGCGTATGGACAAGGAAAAAAAAAAAAGAAGACGGAAAGATGGAGCGGTCCCAAGGGAGGAAGCTCCTCAGTCAGGGGAGAACGAAGAAAGATTAAAAAAAAAAAATTTATGAACTCATGACATAAAAACGTCTTTATTAAGATGTAATAAAACTATTTACGTTTTAAGACGTTTAAGTTAATATGTATAATTATTATACTACTTACAATTTCTTGCGACTGAGAGGTTGCTACTGTATATCTCTTTTTTGCTGTCATACTCTTGACAATGTACCACATGCATCGTGCCGCACTATCTGAATGCTGTCTTAGTAACTGCACGCATATGCAGTGTTTTCTATTATAATATTAAATTATTTTATTGGCTATACTTAATAATTACATTAGTTTTAACTTATTTCATTTGACAGACATTTTCGTCTGATCCCCTCGATCCCATATTAACTTTTCCAGGAAATAATTAAGAAAACATCGGGATGGGGTTGATAATCTTTCAGGGATAGTGCTCGTTCCCAGTCTATCTCAGAAAGACATTTGGATAATCCGTCCTGAAAAAAACTTACTTGCTTAGAGAATATAGTGTTTCCTTTGTGGTTAGGTTGTTGATTCCTCATCATTGTGTCTCGTGTTGTTTTTGCTATTAAATGCAAAGGATGAGAAATTCGAATGGAAAGGTGCTTTTTAGTGTGTTAGAAAAAAAAATCACCTTCACGACTTCTGAATTTATGGGTACACCCTAATCCAATAAATAATGAAGATATTCTATTTTTTATAGTACTAGTATAATTTTATTCCATTGTACAAAATATACATCTTTTTTTTTACAAATTTTTATTCGCTAGCACGACAGTCCCGTGCAATTTCGCTTGGACNCAAAAAAAAAAAACAAAATGGAGTCGAAGAAGGAGTCCCCTCGTTAAAAATACAAAAAGCCGCCATATCGACAGCAAGATCCTGCTCAACCGCGATCGGCGTACCAATAATGATCATCGCGTGTGCAATTTGTGTAGCTTCAAAGTCCCGCGAGCGACCAATGGCGTGCAGCAACACAACATCCTGCCCCGCGCGCCGTACTCTGTTATTAGACCTTATTATCGTAATAAGCGCTGGGTTTTGCCATGTAGGTGGGTACCTGTACGTCTGATGGTGAGGGCAAGGTCGAGAAGAGAAGACGCAGGGGCGGAGAGAAGCTAATAGATGCTTCGAGATCGGAGGTCGAGATGGTGATGCGACGCGTATGCTTTCTTACGTGTACAGGAAATTAGAGGGGACCTGGAAGCTCTGATGTCACTTATTATAGCTTTGATGGACTTTTATTTTATTTTATTTTTTTCACCAAGCGTTTGGGATTTTGTGAAAACTAAAGGTAAGCGTAGACTGATATTTCCACAAAGTTCTTGTAAAAACACTTTGAACAAACAATGAAATAAAAAAAAATTAAGTCAAAGACAATAAATCTCAGTTATTAGCGTCATAAGTGAGTGCTACGGATATACGTGCAAGCTTGCATGAAAAATCGTGCGCACGCGGCGCGGGTTCGCGTCGGGCGGTCCGTCGATCGGATGAAAGATTACACCAGCGCGCGAAATCCTTTCGCAGGCCAGATTCCGAGGCGACTGAAAGTTTTTCGGTACCTCCCCCCCCACGACGAATATCTCCAAATGCAATCGTAGAAAGTTTTTCAAAAACAAACCCCCTGCACCTCCGTGCCTTCTCCAAAGCGTCGCACACCCCCTTGAACGTGTATATAAGTGTATAGGCGCCGAGCGACGAGTTTTCGCATACTTTCGCGCTAACGGCCTCGGAAAATCTGGTGTCGCTGGTTCGCCAGTGAGTTCGCATATCAAATTCGAGGCGGGGGGCAGAGGGGGGGGGCTTCGTGTCAAGTGACTCGAGGGGGTGGCGTATACCTCGTACATTCGCTCTTGTATACGGTTTACCAAAGTAGAGCTTATCGCGGCTCGCTAGTCTTTCGCTCTCTCCTAATAGAATAGGTATGTATACGTATATACAGTGTTCCTTGGTGTCGTTTTCTTTTTTTTTTTTTTTTCCACCACAGCACCCCTTGCGGCTCCTCTCGCGTGTCTTCCTTCTTTTTTTTCTCTTCCTCATCTTTTGCTCGCGAGAAAAAAAAAGGGCACGGGGAGGGGCACACCAACAAAGGCAACGAGGAGGATAAGAAAGAGAGAGATGGCGCTCGGAAAATGCAAAGAGATCCGAGGGAGAGAGAAAGAGAGCGAGGAGTCTCGGGGTGGCGGTCCCAGCCTCCGTTTGCGGCATTCGAATTGCAAATACGCGGGAATGTCTGCATGCTGTTGTCACCGCATAGCTGCAAGGGGAGGGGGGCACAAAGGGTGAGGGTGGAAGAGAGAGAGTCCTGGCACAAGGGAGGACGAGTGTAGGGGGAGAGGGTGGCCTGGAGAGCGGGAGGAGAACTGGAAAGGAAATGGAGAGGAACAAGTGAGTCGAGGCGCACAGATAAAGATGGGTAAAAATAGGCGAACGGGCGCGAGGAGAGCGCCGGCCCGAGAGATAGAGACAGGATGGAGACGGAGCTTCCTGCCTCGGGGACATTAGCGCTCTCTCGATACTACTGCTCCTCCTCGCTCTCCTGTACCTTCTCTCTCTCTCTCTCTCTAACCGACTCCTCGAGCTCCTGCAGCCTCTGTCTCTCCACGTGCGGGCATCTCCCTCGCTTGGCTGACTCTCGCTTCCGCGTTTTCTTTCGCTTTGTCGCTCGCTCGCTCGCTTCCATACACTCCTTATCCTTAGCGAGCTTTCTCTCGCTCGCTCGCTTCTTTGCCTGTGTGGTTGTTTTTTTTGTTCTTTCCCTCCAGCTCTCGTTGTCGTTTTGCCGAAGAAAAGGGACAGAGAGGACTTTTCTCCGTGACAGACATCACTAGTGGGGTATCAAACATTCCCTTTCGACTGCCCGCGCTTTATTTTTGTTGAGTTGATGGTTTCATCGAATAACTTATATTTTACTCCGCTTGTTTATATGCTCCCGTCTTCTTGTCGATGCTTGTTTGAGATGAAGTTTTTTAAAAATTGTATTCAAACGTTCGATTGAAAATAAATTACCTTCTGTTTAAGTGTACGCGATCAGACATGTTCTGGAGTTACATCGGAAGGGGTATGTGGTTCGGGGATAAACATTTTTTTTGCTACGTCAAGATATTTTATACATTAGCGGAAAGCTTTTACATTACTAATTGTTAGAGTTTCAGGTAAAATAATTCAAAGTCAAACGATAATGTAACCAACAAAGCTAATAACCTTAAAAAATTAATCCAGCCAAAATTTAGGGTATACAGTTAAAATAATACTCGAGGCAGAGTTTTTTTCAAATATAAAAAATATTGCAGTCTTGAGTGACACCAATTGAATAGAAAATGTTTTAATCATTTTTGTGTTCTATTCAAAGTATTTTAATGTTTTGTTAATGAACTTGTTTTGAGTTTTTTCGTTTCAGATAACAAAAAATTCTTATCAGAAGGTTTCTTAAAAGAGACAGTTAAAAATTTATTATTTGAACAAAGTTTGTACGATTTCGTGATACCTTCATCAAAAACGTCCTATTTTTTACATTTTCCTCGCGGACGTTTAGTCATTCATCTTCATGAAAAATTAATAATTTCAATGTATATTTAATTCCTAGTATTGATGCATGCTCAAGAATTTTAAGTGTAAATAAATCACCACTGTAGTTTAACGATGCCAACTTTCTAAAAATAAACAAGTTTGTGTATTCATACAAAATTAAAATTTTTATAAAATAATAAAAAATTAACGAAATTAAGAAGTAAAATTAGTAGGTTTGATGAGCATCAAATAATAAGACATTAGTTTGTACGTAGAATAATTTTAAAAACGAATGCAAATAATTTTATCGTCCTATTAAAAAAGTAACTTTTTAGTGATGAATAATTTTATTTTCGATTGATAAAATTAATATAAAAATTAGTTTAATCTACAATCAAATTAATTTTTATTACTAGATTTAATAAATATTTCACGATGAATCTAATGAAGTTCCAATGATTTTTATGAATTCAAACCTATCTTCGTACAATATTCTTAACTCTAAATTTACCATGAAAAAATACAAAAGCGGATCAAAAGCTAATATATTTAATATTTTTAACTTTTCAAACTTTCCTTGTGGTTTTTAAGCAAAGCAATGTATTCTTTCTGAATTAGAACTCATACCTAATTGCTCTAATCGTGACATGAAGTATGAAAATTTACGTATTGGATGAATAATACAGAGTTAGAATGACTGCACGTATTGTCGAATTAAATTAAATCCTAGTTTTCTAATCTTACGTCGTATTCCGTGGAATTTTCTACGATAGGTCTCTTTTACTTTAACCAAAAAAATAAAACCACGTAAGTAAGGCAAAATTTTTTTGTTAACTCTATCAATGCTTACTATAAAATAAAAAATCCCCACTAAAAAATCATGCTTCACATGGAGAGTAGACGCATATGTAATAATCACTCCTTCCCGTAAGAAAGATGGTACTGTTGTAAAGCACGAATTAATGACGGTGGTTGGATGTCTCGTAATTATATACAGAGTAATAATGCATGAATCTTGCCGAGAGAGTAATGCTTTATAATAACGTGCATCGTATGACTTTCAGATATTACGTATGCTGGCACGATACATTGTAAGAAAAAAAGCGTGGAGCTTTTTTTGTTAGAAATATTGGAACTTTTTATTACGATAAATTACAGAAAGCTGAAACGAATATAAATCCCTGCTACTGATTAAAACATATTTATATGTTATACTTGCAGATGTCTTTTTACCTAGCAAAGTATCGTTGATCTCTCTACCATGAAATTATTTCCCTATTCTTTTCCACTTTATAATTACAAAATTTTCAGAAGATGTTATCGTAAAATTGCTATCATAAAGTAGATGACTAATATCACTGCACGAAAGTAAAACAACAGTCTTTTCTGACACATGCACCGTCGAAGACTTTAAAATATTCCTGCTCGAAACCCTCTGTTTCCCCTCATTCTCTTCCACCTTTTCTGCTCCTATCCTCATATTTATCTCAATGTTTCAGCATACTAAAGACACGTTACGTCGTATGCGCACGAAGGTTGCTTTGCTCCCTTGCGATGGCTGATACACACGCGAAACTTCACTTAGTGACGCGGCCAAAAGCTTTTATCTCCAAGTTCCTATATAACTAACTAATTGTTACAAGAGAGCCGGAGGGAGAGCAAGAAAAAAATGAAGAAAACGTGGTTGAGAAGGAGAAAGAGGAAAGAGAGTAAGTGAGAAAACGAAAAGGGTTGTAAATGGTAAAAAAAATTGTTTAGCCTCATTTTCTTGTAAGAAAATCAAATTCCTTATTTAGTGTCCAGACATAAGAATATTTTAATGTTTAATGGAACTTGAAGTTTTTAAGATAATACAAGAAAAAAAGACCGTGATAGTCAATCGTTAATAATTTGCCATTAATATTGTTGGATTAAGATATGCACATACGTCTGACAAAACTAATCTTCACATACATGAGTATCGTCAAAGTTTTTCATTTAAAATTTATAGTACAGAGAAAATTCTTCCAGAAAAAACATAAATTTTAATCTTGTAATGATGGTAGTACCATTAGTCCTGAATAAGCTAAAAAAAAAAAAAAAAAAAAAAATACAAAAGCAACCAACTATCAAGCTACTTTCATGATGATAAAAATCTCGGGGATTTTTTTAATTTGATACATTAATAAAATGTCCATTCAACAGAAAAATATTTCCTGCAAAATGTAATTTTAGATAAATGAGTAAATGGGTGAAACAATAATTGTTTTTTATCGCAATAACCGGAAAGCTCTGAAGCCTTCGTACCTTCAACTCAAGCCAACGACACGTACAATCATTCTTATGCTTCACTCTAAAAAACGTAAGATGTGTCCACCGGCATCTTTAGATATATAATTTCAATTATTATTCAAGAAAAAATATAAATTTTGATCTTGTGATGACGGTAGCACCCTAAGAACTGAGTAAACTAAGAAAATACGAAATCATACCAACTGTCAAGCTACTTTCAAGGTGATAGAGATCTTGGAGATTGTAGAACTTGATTAAATAATACAATTTCTAATTAACTAAAGGGAAATATTTCCTAAAAAATGTAGTTTTAATTGAATGAGTGAAATGCAATAAACAACAATTGGTTTTATCGCAATGTTCCACAAGCACTGAAGCCCTAGTACCTTCAAATTTGGGCAACGAGGCGTATCACAGTCTTATGCTTCGCTCTAAAGAACGAAAGGTGTGTCCATGCACGCGCATCTTAGATATATGTTCATAAGTTTTTGACTAGCTGTCCAAACAGCCTATCTCCCAAATTCTGCCATGCATTTTTTTTAATGTAGTAAAGTTTGTTTAAGCAGTTATCGTCATTTGACAACAATGTTAATTATGTTTATTGATGAAATACAAAACAATAAGAAAACAAATTTTTATTAAAAAAAAACGAAAAAATTGGACCCATAAATACCGCTCCGAGAGCATAAAGAAAAACATTGTACACCAAAAGATATTTTATAGTTTAGAATAAATTATTTAAGAAAAACGTATAAATTTTAATCATGTAATGACAGAAGTACCGTAAGAGATAAGAAAACTAACAAAAATACATAATATCATATGGACTATCGATCTACTTTCAGGATGATAAAGATCTCGGGGATTTTTTAATTTGATTCATTAATAAAATGTCCATTCAACAGGAAAAAATTTCCTGCAAAATGTAATTTTAGATAAATGAGTAAATGGGTGAAACAATAATTGTTTTTTATCGCAATAACCGGAAAGCTCTGAAGCCTTCGTACCTTCAACTCAAGCCAACGACACGTACAATCATTCTTATGCTTCACTCTAAAAAACATAAGATGTGTCCACCGGCATCTTTAGATATATGTTTTTTATTATTATTCAAGAAAAAATATAAATTTTGATCTTGTGATGACGGTAGCACCCTAAGAACTGAGTAAACTAAGAAAATACAAAATCATACCAACTGTCAAGCTACTTTCAAGGTGATAGAGATATTGGAGATTGTAGAACTTGATTAAATAATACAATTTCTAATTAACTAAAGGGAAATATTTCCTAAAAAATGTAGTTTTAATTAAATGAGTGAAATGCAATAAACAACAATTGGTTTTATCGCAATGTTCCACAAGCACTGAAGCCCTAGTACCTTCAAATTTGGGCAACGAGGCGTATCACAGTCTTATGCTTCGCTCTAAAGAACGAAAGGTGTGTCCATGCACGCGCATCTTAGATATATGTTCATAAGTTTTTGACTAGCTGTCCAAACAGCCTATCTCCCAAATTCTGCCATGCATTTTTTTTAATGTAGTAAAGTTTGTTTTAGCAGTTATTGTCATTTGACAACAATGTTAATTATGTTCATTAATGAAATACAAAACAATAAGAAAACAAATTTTTATTAGAAATAAACGAAAAAATTGGACCCATAAATACCGCTCCGAGAGCATAAAGAAAAACATCGCACACCAAAAGATATTTTATAGTTTAGAATAAATTATTTAAGAAAAACGTATAAATTTTAATCTTGTAATGACGGTAGTACCGTAAGAGATAAGAAAACTAACAAAAATACATAATATCATATGGACTATCAATCTACTTTCAGGATGATAAAGATCTCGGGGATTTTTTAATTTGATTCATTAAACATAAATTTTTTTTTATCGCAAACCTTGAGTAATTATCCAACCAAATACGATATTTTATTTACAAACGAGAATAAAGAACGGGCTACTTTGTTATGCATAAAACTAAACGCAAAAAGCTACAAGAGAAAACGTGAGCAAGAACAGCACGGCTGGTTATCTAGCAGAGAAAGAAGAAAACTTAGGGTTGAAGGAAGAGAAAAACAATAATCCCGAGTGCGGATCTCTAACGAGTTCCGCTGAGATGGCTCGAGAAGGGGCGCCAAGAAGAAGGGCTGAGGAGGGGAAAGAAAAACTTGCAACAGCGAGTAAACGGAATCAGCTTTCTCGGGCTGATGCGCGTTGATTGACAGCCACGGGACTCTACAGCTCTCCAAGGATAGGACAAAGTAAAAAAGTATCAGCGCGCTCTTCTCTCACGCGTTAAAATGCCGATGAGTGATGGTTTATTTTTAATTGCTTCTACGCCTCCTTAGGAAGGTGGATGTATGTCGTGCCACTTAGGGACCGATGTGTATGTGTGGGTGTGTACGAGTTTGTCTGTGCCAGCGAAGAAAAAAAACCTTGCCAATTCGAAATGTGTGGCCGTCGAAGTCTGGGAATCTTGAATGTTAGGCGTAGTTAAAATTTGTTTTGACACATAAAACTTCTTTAAGCGAATGAATTTTTTTTTTTTTTTTTTTTTTTTGCAAGCACCATATATTAATTATCTTTAACAGTGTAGAGTCCAAACAGAATTCCCTGGAAAAGATTGTCTTTATTAATTTTAAAACGATGTAAAATGCTTTTTACGAGTATTTTTTTTTTGTACGTGGTTTTAATTCAATGACTTCTAGCTTTAAATTAAATACTTGACAATAGTATAAAATATGTATATGAAAAAATTTTGTGACCTCAATGGCTCTTGAAATAGCGTGAAATCAACCCAGAGCGCAAAAACACTATACAACACATGTTATACAATCCAAACGCTCCTTTTTCGTGGACCAACAGACAGTGACAAAACAGTATCAAATAAAACGCGCAGAAAATGGCAAACGATGCCTCCCGTCTTCAAAATTTGACATATTGTCTCATCAAATGCGCATATCACGCAAGTAAAGACTCTGATACACGTATCCTTTACTGCGCTGTAGATGTCAACGTTATACTCAAAAGGCAATTCGAAAAACGTGGCTACCGCTACAGGTATACTGTGGGCTACCATCACCCGGTGTATGTTCTGTATATCGGTTTCGTTTCTTGCGCCCCGGGTAATTCCCTTCTCACCGCGTCAATATAAATGCTAAATTCGACGTAACGGCGTATCGGTTACAGATATGCGGTAAATCAGGGTGGAAAATAAATGACGGAGCGTAATAGTTTTAGCAACGAAGAAAACGAAAATTTGAATTTTGTTAGTTGAGCTGAGGTGAAAATAGCTTCTTCGTTAGTGTAATTTTAACGATAAATAAAAAGGTATATTACTCATATAAAAGTTCAAGACAATTACAAAACACCAACAAGTAAGATCCCCATATTTTCAGCAAGAACCTCAACAGTAAATTTTAGATATATGTTTATAAGTTTTTGACTACTTGCCAAGACAGCCTATCCCCGAATCTCTCATGATTTTTTTTAAATGTAGTTGAGTTTGTTTTAGTAGTTGTTGTCATTTGATAACAATTTTACTTAAGTTCATTGATGAAATAAAAAGGGATAAGAAAACAAATTTTTATTTAAAAAAACGAAAGAACTGGACCCATGAATACCGCTGAGGGAAGCATAAAAAACAACACCGTACACAAGTAAGGCGAATACCCAAAACAGTCCTAACTCCTACCTAATCATCACCTGGGAAAGTATTCTATTGGGTTCAAAAAATTAGATAGAACATCTATAAATTAAATTACATTATAATAGTAGGCCAAACAGCCCGATAGTCCAAAATAATAAACGGAAGTAACGTTCAAAACATCTGGCACGGCAGTTTGTTTTCCGAGAAATACGTATGGAAAGGGCCAACACTACGAGCTGTGAACCATTGATAGATGTACAAATAATAATAAAAATAACGAAGAGTTCGAAAAGATTTTTAATATCAAGGTAAACCTGGTAGGGATGGTAAGCTTTCAGTACTTTGATACTTTTGTAGTTTCCAGAAATATAATAATAAATACGAGAGCTTGGATGTACTAATGTCCCTTATGATAAATTATAATGAACTATAAAATTATTAAATATTACTATCAAACCTCCGAGCGACAGTTCATTATGAAAAAATGGTTACTAAAAATCATATCTTAATCTTAGAATTTTTGATATACTTGAAATAACAAATAATAATTGTTTTTAAATGAACTTGTGAGTTTTTCATGACCTTGTGTCAGAGTTCAGTAAATGTGATGTCTTAAGCCCCAGGATGATTAAGATGTTCTTTCTTGACTACGCTTCAAAAAATTTTATGTATTAGAGCGTACTCGAGAAAGAGATCGTCACTCACTAGATGCACCAATATCTAAAACTTAATTTAATCCTAAACAAGGGTGATTTTTATTTTTCAGAAAAATGTTTGCCTTTATGTCTTTGCCTTTTTGGTATTTCAAGGAGGATCATCAGCGAAATTTCACGCTATAATATTTTGTATATCCCGGAAATTTACTTTGAATTTAGATGAATATCTAAATAGCGATAGCAATTAATGTATAACATCAGAAATAATTATTATAGACATGAAATAAAAAAATTTGAAGACTGTAACAATTTGGTGTCTGAGAAATTAAACGTTATTCTCTTCTAAAAAAAGGAGTGAGATCCACAATAATTTTTTGCCAAGCTTAAATACACTAAAATTATTGTTGCGAAACTATTTTGAAACAAAAAGCTATTTTTAATTAGCTTCAATAATAACGTAAATACATTTAACCATGATGAAAAATTATTGTAGATCCCACTTTTTTAAAATCTTTTTTTTTAAATTATAGTTAAAAATAGTATATTTAGAACCGTAGTAAAAAAAAAAAACAGTTTTAAACCTAAAATATAATTAAGAACGCAACTGTACATTTTGTTGAGCGAACACCTACTTTTAGAGTTACTTTAATAATAATATTTATCCGTATTATTTCGTTGGTCCGAATGATATAATATTTTTTATTGTAACCGATTCATGCCTATCATGACTTTTTTCTAGAAATGGAGTTACAATTATTTCAATGTTTAAAGTTACTATTTTAATCTAGTTTAGAACAAATCAGTATCTTTCTGTCCATTAGGAATCCATTAAATTTTGAAGATTATAGTGGAAATGATTGTATAAAATTAAGGTCTTATCCTGAGTTTGTAGGAATTAGAATAATGAAATAACGTAAACACCATGTATTACCTGGCGTAAGTAATACCCATAGCCGTATTCTTATACACTTCGTCGACCTAAGTTAAAGGTACCAGGGCTCCAGCACTTTCTGAATACGGTATCTGTCATCCATCATGAAACTGTTGGGTAGCTGGGACGTAGATTGGTCTGGAAATATCAAAATATATATTGTACATATTTTAAAATTTTTTGAATCAAAAGGATAATAAAACTATAATGCTTACTTTTGTCCGATTTTGAGGCCCTTGCTTTTGAGCAACATCGGGTTCTTTTAGATAACGAACTTTTGGAGCAAAAACTTTTCTATTTGATTTTTTGTATATTTTAAAATGACAAAGGCTTGGTGCTTCAGCAAAGTCTTCGACGCTTGTTAGAATTATGTACTATCTTTGCCAATGTGATGATATTTTTTTACAAATACTTTACGGTGCAAGTTAAAATCCATAGAAAACACTGGACTTACACACGAAAAATAAAATAGATTACCTGTCTCAATTACTTGAAATAATGGTGGAAATTACTGATAACTTGTTCGTTGCTTGATACTGTATGCTGGCTTAAATACTATTACCGCCAGAATCATAGAGTTTAATGTAGAATATCATCATGAGAATCTCGGTATGTTTATACTAAAAACATCAATAGTTCTTAAAGTAGTTGTATTTAAAATTATTTTTAAGACTATTAAAATTTGTAAAATTTCTACTGAATTAATAACAGTGAAATATACATGCGATGATGATATTTATTCAGTAACATAAATTGATACTACTAACCTTTCAACGAAGTATGTCGACGTTTCCTCACGAAGAACTCTGAGCGTCTGACTAAAAATTAGACTTAGCGACTGGGATCCAAGAGCTGACTGATGGCCACGTTAACCAACAAATACCACTAAAATGTATACTCCCCTCCCTCTTTTACCTTAAAATTACACTGCTGGCTCGTGTCGATTTCGCCTGCGGCCTTACCTGATAAGTTATCACTCACACTTATATACTTATGTCTTCACACGGTTAGGTTTCTTGAGAACCCGGACTCCTCGAAGCTGATAAGCAGCTAATGAGTGGCGTGTTATATTTTTCTACGATATGTACTAATCGACTTTTCAAAGTTTCTTTGTCTATGATAATACACAGTGAATGTTAAAAATAAGTGATAGGAGCTTTAACGTGGGCTATTTGAAAAATTGATACTTTCATGTTAAATTGCAATGAGAGTTTTTTCAGAGAGAAAATCTTTCAGCAATGAACCACAACATTACGGAATACGGACGTAACAGACGTAAAATACCTGAGCAAGGAAAAGCGAATCAAGGAATAAATAAGAGAAATTCAAATGCTCAAAAGTAAAAGCCAAATGAATTTTAGTGAAAATAGAGACGGGGAGAGTGAGAGGAAATGAATAGCTCTCGCAACTAACCCGAAGCCAGTGCATAAGGCATTATATCTTGTGGGGGCTCTACTACAAGTCAGTACATACGTACGCTAAAGTAAGTGAATAAAGGCTCGCACGCGTGCTGATGGTCAAACGCTGTGTCGCGCTTGGGTATTTATCGGCCAACTTCTCACCTCAAACTCATTTATCTTCTCGGTGGTAAGCAGCACATCAGGCCTGCGTTAACGCAGAAAGCCCTCTACGCAAGTACGAGGGTAACTTCTGTCTTCTCGTTCTCTGTGTTTGCGTGCCTTTTCTTGTACACTCGCTTCTAACTGACCAGTCAGTACACAAATACCCTAGGGCTTTTTGAGATGAATTTTGGTAGCCAATACCCATGTACCTCATCAACGAGAGCTTTGTATGATGTTATTATTAATGGATTTTCTGTGAATGCTTTTTAGTGGAGTTGACCAGTTTTTAGAGGTAAATAAAAATTACAATTTTCAGAGTGCAATAATATGCACCTTATGGGACCAATGAAATTTTTTCGTCATTGCTAATCCAACAAATTTTAATGTAGTAAAATCTTAAATAACATGTATTTTGCTGGAGTATTACATAACTTTTCTTGTCAGTAGATATTTACGAAAAAAGTCCAGATACGCTTGAATAATTTTTGTGTGGCAATAAAAAAGAGTAAGTTAAATAATAAGAAGCTCCATAACTTGATGATTTTTGTATAAAATTGTGTTACATGCTCTGGTCTCAAAACGCATCACTTACTTTTGGTAAAATATTATTAATTAGTTTTCAAGAATTGGAGGTTTTTTTTAGGTCGTTAAAAAAGAATGCGAATTTTTTGTAAATTTTAATATTTTATTTTATTAAAATCTGGATACAACTTATGATTAAAAAAAAAAAGCTCATTATTTACTAACACGTATTTTTTACAACTTACCTACGTAAACGTAGATCTTTGTAAGCGTACAAAAAAAAGCCAAAGTAAGCGAAATCGGCGCGTTTACCAACTGAACAAGCCGCGTGCTGGAATAATAGGGTAGCAAAGGTGCTGCTAGAAAGTTTCAGGTCACGTATAGTTTGGATACTTGTGGCAGTATGGTGCCTGTCAGCGGGGTCCTTGAATATATCAAAGTTTATGTGTTTTAACCTAATATCACTGGCACGCGTATCTCTCTCGTAGTAAAACTAACTTTCTTCACGTGACTTTAACGATATGTCGAGTACCCTTGAACATATATTCCCCTTGCTTGTATTCGTCTGTTCTTTATTCATTGTTTGGCTTACTCATTTTTTTCTACATTTAGATCAAACAAATGATCCTTTTTTTATTAACTTTATATGTTATACACACCTTTTTGTACAATTTTTGAAAATATTATGTTTAAAAATTATACCATGCACTTACAACTAACTTATTTATTGATATTAGTTTTAGTAATGTATCCCATAGCATAGACTTTAATAATAATATTTATCCGTATTATTTCGTTGGTCCGAATGATATAATATTTTTTATTGTAACCGATTCATGCCTATCATGACTTTTTTCTAGAAATGGAGTTACAATTATTTCAATGTTTAAAGTTACTATTTTAATCTAGTTTAGAACAAATCAGTATCTTTCTGTCCATTAGGAATCCATTAAATTNTTTTTTTTTTTTTTTTTTTTTTTTTTTTTTTTAACAACAAACCGATTAAAACTAAAAATATAAATTTTAAAAATTTTCTTATATTCTAAAATACAACTTTCTACGTTGACACACATGATTTAAAAATTGGAATGGACTTCATAAATCAGCATCAATTCTTTTAAGAATGATGAGCATTAAAAGCATATTTACAATTATTCAAATCATGTCCATTGAATTTATATGAAGTCAAGGCTTTTTAGCATTCCGGGAATAAAAATAAAATAATAACTTATGTATGTCAATATACTAATTATATAACATGTACGTGTCAATGTATCATTGATAGTGCTCTGACAGAATAAAAAAAGTTCAAATTCCGTTCTCCAATCTTAACAACTTGCATAATATTAATGCAATATCAATAGTTTATCAGGAAAACGAAAGTTTATAAATTTTATAACACAAAAAAATTACGACACAGTCAATCAGTATAAAAAAGTGTATGATTGATATTATTAGCGATACTATTTGTGGCGATACATCCGTAGCTGTTGAAATTAATCCGTAAATTGGTATCTCAGAAAGCCTGCCGCCAATAATACCAAGGTACACTCTTACTGTCTTGTCTTATAGTATAACTCTTAGTCATATATTAAAAATTAACTTAAACTTACTGATATAAATTTAACAAGCTACAATTCCTTAAAAGTTTTACCGCTGGGTGGATCAGTTACGAAATGCTCCGACAGATTGTCGTACATGTTGCAGGTATAACTTCCATAAAACTCTTGAAGTCCAAGTCGTTTTTGCTGTTGCAGTTGTTGAGACGGTTGCGAGTGTTGCAAGGTCATTTGAGACTGATGATGCTGTGACCGTAGCTGTGGAATAACTTGTTGTTTTTGTTGCTGCTGCTGTTGTTGTAGCTGTTGCAGCTGATGTAGCTGCTGGGGCTGTTGCATCAGTTGTATGGATGAGTAAAGTTGTTTTTGCTGCTGCAAGTGCAGCTGTTGCTCTTGTTCAAGCACGTTCATTTTTAATCTGTAGTTGTTGATATAGTTTACTGTATTTTTACTGTATATGTCCATGCTGTTGTTGGAAAGAAAAAATGATAACTAATTAGTGGTCGGTTCTTGTATTTTTTGAAACTGCAAAAATTTATTTTCGAATTATCAAAAGCTCAGTTGACGCGTCTTAATGCTAAATAAAATTTTTAATATCGTCTATTCTCGTACAATCGTTAAATAACAGTAGATAAAAAATTTTCTCCACTTAATGACTTTTTCTCTAGAATTTGTTACGCTTTGAGCTCATCTAGTTAACTGTTCAATGTTTACGATTCGCACGTTGAGCATCAGTCGAAATCACAACAAACAAATATTATCTTGACTATATCAAAACTTTCTATAAAATATCTTGGTAAAGCTTATTTCATACAGTATAAATGAAAAACAGTAATAAACTAAAGCGCAAAGTTATTAAGAAACGTGTAATATTTTAAGCTTACACCTACTTTTATTTGATTTAATTTCTATTTGAATATTTTTATTTATTTTTACTTTTTTCTTGTTGTAGACGGTTTAATTACTAGTATTTTTAGCTGATCTTGTTAACTGTTTAAGTGTTTTCATATATCTGATAACTGTTTTTGTTCTGCGAATGACAGTTACAAATGTTTCCGAATTCAATAATGTAATTTTGGTCAGGTTTAGAATACATCAAAATCTTTCTAGGAATTCGCCAAGAAAATGTCTTCAAATTTAAAGAAAAAAAAAATTGTACAAAAGTTATATTTTAGTGTTGTTTTTTTTTTTTGTAGAAATTTCAAAAAATATAAAAGCATAAAATAAAATTTGACATTACCTAGCATAATTAGCACCAGAAGACGAATTATTATACACCTCGTTGGCAAAAGTTGTAGGCGCTAAGGCTCCAGCGCTTGATGGATATGGCAGCTGCTCCGCATCGTCAAGTTGTTGCGCACTGGGGGCGTATGGGTGCAACGATGTTTGTTGTTGAAGTTCAAAATAATGCATTGACTGCTGAGGTGCCTGCGATTGTTGGTCCTGCTGATATGGTATAAAAGTTTGCTGGTGATACGAGGACAACAGTTGTTGCTGTCCATATAATGAAGGTGGGGATTGCGGAATTTCGGTGCCTCCGATAGCGCCCACCGAGCCTAGCACTGCCGTAGATGTCCGTGGAGCCGTACCCTTTTTAATGTTATTTTTGCTATCCGGGGAATTTTTCTTTTCTTTTTTTAATTTCATTCTGCGATTTTGAAACCATATTTTAACTTGACGTTCGGTAAGATTGAACTTTTGTGCCACGTGAAATCGATTTGAGCGGCTCAAGTAGTTATTACTGTTAAAAACCTGTTCTAGCTCGATAAGCTGCGTCGAGGTAAATACAGTTCTTGTTCTTTTCTTTGCAGATTGGTCTAGAAGTATTAAAATGAATGTTTTATACATTTAAATATATTCAAGCAAAATAATCATGTAAATAAAATCCTTACTTCTCTTTTTCTGACTTTGAACCTCTTGCTCCTGAACAACATCGAGTTGTTGATATTGAATGTCCATTTTGTCTGCAGCGAAAACTTTACTTTATTTTTGGTATATTCCCATCCAAAAAAGGTCCGCAGCAGAACTTCAGTCAAGTATTTAAGATGTACTGGATAACTAATGTAGTTTTTTCTTTATAATTACTTATAAGATGATAGATGCTTGTAAACACGTTAATGGTGTGTGTTAGGATCCACCGCAATCACTGAACTTATACACTTGGCTGAAATTATTAATAACTTACTGTATCATAGCTATCCTCTACTAAGAAAGGAACTACAGGCTTACTTACTGTTATTTCTTGGAAAGCACTTGGTAAGCTTATAGAACGCTATTAAGAAAGTCCTGCCAAGTGTTTATTATTAATCAGTGCTGGTACTGATCTGTGTACAACTAATTATTGCTGGATGACAATTACTATGTCAATAACAGTGCTGATATTTCAACTTAGACTGCATCTATATTGTATATCGCTTAGAGGATCCAGAATACTTATGTTGCTGTCTTGTACAAATTCTGAAACATAAAGACTGTTGTATTCCAAATAGTATAATAAAACATAAATTATACAGCGTATTTTCTGAATTGATTTAAACACATGGAACAAAAATATTTAGTAATTTTTGTCGTTGAGAAAAAAAAATTTAATCAATATTAACTTTAGTTCCAAACAAATTAGTGTATACGCTTAGCATGCATTCATTGTTTCATTTTTATAATGAGTAAAATAATATATTATCGGTAAATAAGCTAGGAACTACACGTTTTATTTATTTTTCAAATTCTGCGAGCTCAGTCTCGTAAAAGTCGCGATTATTTATTATTTTTTAAAGTTTTGTTTGATGAAAAAAAAATAGAAACAAAAAATCTATATTGTCCTGCATAACAAAGTTGGTAGTCTTATAATAATGTGTGAGGCGCGTCTAACGGCACTAGTACAAACTTAGTACACAGGTGGCCAAAGGTACCATTTATAGACCATACATATACATGCACATAAAAAAATAACATATAAATATGTGAATTAGTGAATGTACATAATTTACCGTAGTTCATAACTTATACCCACTAATACGAATGTGTATATCTCTGATTGTATGTGTCTTCTTTAAAACAATACCATATGATAATATGCTTATTTAATAAATTTCACAGGTGTCTTTACTAGTAAGTAATACTTAGTGCATGACTTTACTTGAATACTTAACGCACTCGTACACCAACTCATATATTTATAAGTATAGGTTTGCATATTTCATGTGGTACCATCTACATATTATATATAATAAATAATGTTTTTATACACATACATGATCAATGACTAAGTGTTACGTGGGGCTCTGTGGCCTCAGGGTGCTCACGAAATAATTACAAGGAGTTAGGATCAAGTACTTCATTATCAAAAACGAGAGAAGAGGTGCATTAATCTTAACCGTTCGAAGCCAAGGACCTACCCTTTACACTCGACCGACTCTCTTGCTAGGTATTCTCTGACTGCCCCTCACTCTCAGCTCCTATCTCGTTATCTTTCCTGCTTTTCCATCCTTCAGGGCCCAAACTAGGAGGGGCGCACGGGCGTATAGCTATATGCTATCGTACGTAACATAGGTTCGTATTTTCAAAAATATGGTAATAAATATAGTGATAAGAAAATTATTCTATTGATGATCATATTTTACTACAAGTAAACTAGAATCAAATAAAACTTTATCATGTAGCAAACCTTACAGTTCTTTGAAGTATTGTAATGTCACAGTAATGTATCCAACACAAACATTTTTTATAATTTGGAATCTATAGCTGCTTATGCTTTCTGGTGTACTTCATTTTATTACCATGTACATATACCTTCTTATAATATTATACCATGACCTTCTTTTAATATTCAATGATATGATTCTGAAGTAATTAAGACAACAATTTCCAAATTCCATTTATATTTTTTTAATTTTTTTCTTAAATGTTTCATTCATAAAAATATTATACATGTTACCTGTAGTTCCCAGGGGCCAGATTACCTGTTTTTTTTTGTTTAATATTCGTTACTATAAGTATAAAGAAAAAGTTCCAAAGCTCAAAATTTATAAATTGTACATGCTTACTAAACGTTACGATACCTTTTCTTGTTTACAAATTTAAATAGTTAGTTTTCTTATAGTATATACAAAAAAATGTATTTCGGGCATTAAAATTAAGCTATTTTTTGGAATTGAACTACTGTTTATAGTGTAAAAAAATCTCAAATTCCACACTAAAATCAAATTAGTTTTATACTTTTTAAAGATTTGTTATTAAAAGCTTCTTCACAGGAGCCAGAATTTAAAAAAACGTTTTGCATATTTGTATGCTTATGCTTATACATCATGCTTATGAATTGTGTGTAAAGGTTTGTATAATAACATAATCTTAACAATTCAAAATCCTGAAAGAGAAGAGTGAGCGAAAAATTACCCAAATCTGCTAAATAGACAGAAATAAGAAGGTGCACAAATAAATTAGTTGATGGGATAAGATGACCTCAAAAATTTTTTCAGCTGTATTAAAACTAATGGTATAACAAAATTACAACATATTAGGCAAAGCTTTTTTAAGGGCAAAAAAATAAGTGATCATACCTACTGTAGTTGATATACCTTAAAAATTCGTAGCTGAATTTATTTCTTAATAGTTTTTTTTCACCATTTCTGCAGAGTGGAATAACTACAGAAATTTTTTCAGGAAACGTATTCCAAGAACTGCAAAAAAATCTTACTTCTCGATATGAGTTACTTCACTAGGAAACCAAAAAAAATTGTTATTCTTAACTTATATAGATTTCTCTTTAGATTATTGTGTTATTATGAAATTTTTTTTCTGTAAATTAGTCATAGGAACAGGTCTAGAGTATATTTTACACCTATGGGGGTGGTGAGTTGACAAGCTCAGTTCAAAGGATTTTAGAAAAAAGAACCTCCCGTTTACAATAGGAAGTGTTTATATTTATATACACTTCTTATTCTAAATGAGAGGTTCTTTTTTCGAAGCCTCACTAATATACTTTCTAGTGGGGCTTCGCCCCCTGCGTGCTCCGCGCGCCAACTCCCAAATTTTTGAATATCAATTAAAAGCTTCATTTCTTCGTGTATATGTCTTCCAAACATGGTGCTGTATATTTAGACATACTTTCTGTTTTTTAATGCTTTAATATCATTGGATGAAGGCTCTTCCCCCTAATGCCCTCTGACCTGCTTTTGCCAACTCGTAAGCCGTGAGATATGTAAACTCCATTATTAACGTGTATTTCATTATAAATTACCCATACAGTATATCGAATCGTCCTACTCTTTGTTAGACTGCAATGTACCATGATACTCTTCGCTAGAGTGCAACTAGCAGTGTAACAGTTTGTCTAGATTAACACGTCAGTATGGTCATCATGAAAGTATAAAACATGCTGTTCTTCGTTAAAAACGTTGAGTGGTGCTAGTTTTTTGCCAGATTATAGCAATTTGTTAGTTCTAGTCTTCTTGGGGATCGTTGGTACACATAAACACACTGTCGTATGCAGGCCGTCACCTATCAGGCATGGGGGCAGGTTGAATATTTTTCTCTCACGCATTGACTCTGTCTACTCGGTTGAACGTTATATTACATAATTAAAATGCAGATACGTTTAGTCACTTTAATTTATCCACCCGTTGAAATTGGTCTCTTGGTTGCTTAGATTATCTGTTTCTACCTAATTTTGCAAATGATAGATTTTTGTTGAAGTTAAATACTGAAAACTATAAGTTGTAGTTCAAAAATCATGTAATAAAATCATAAAGATAAATATTTGCATCATTAAAATAATTGTTTATCTTATGCATGATAACAAAAGCTAGTGTGGACAACATAGTAAATGTTCTTCATAAAAATAAAATAAAAAATAGTTTCAACATCCCCACATTGAATAATTATGGGCTTGATAAAAATATGTTACTTAAAGTTTTGTTAAGTTTCAACAGTAAAAATGAAAATTTTGAGCTAATTCTTTGTGGAGAAGTTATGAATACTTAAATATACAAATTTGTTATTTTTGATATTTTTACTGAGATAGCAGCGTTGAAGAATCAGTCAAATTCTATTGAATAAGTTGAATATATATATGTTCATAGGCTTATAACCAGAAACTCTTTCTTTTTTTTTCTACGTAGTATAATGTGAAGTGCAATGAACGGGACCAAACTAGAATAAGTGATATTGTTACTTGTCACTTATCACATAAATGGAAATAATTATACACACATTATTCTTATTTATTGTGCAAAATTTTTTATTAAATAGTTAGGTACTCACCTTGAACCAAACATTCAAAAACTTTGTACTAAGCTATGAAAAAAACTTGCACATTTCTAGTCAATAATATCTACTCGAACCGGATTCTACTCTCTAAAAATATTTTATTGTCTTTTGATCTAAGCGTAAAATAGTTTCAATTAGAAAATTTTTGTATGAAAATTTATTAAGTGCAGATTTACGTCTAGTATTAAATTTCTGTAATTAGCTATAAGTAGTAAATTTTTGTATCGGATCAGTTACGTGCAGGATTCTGATCTAAGTGAATAATGATAATGTAGGGAATATTTGTGTCGAAAATGTGTGTGTGACGGTATTACCTAGTCTATTGTAATTGTATAGAAAAACTTTGTGTAGGATATATTCGGTCTTCACTAGTTGTGTTGCACGCGCTCCGCACAATGTAGTTACCATTGTAAGACTGCCAACTTTTGATGAAAAAAAAAAAAAAAATCGATGTTAACCTCTTCCCCTTACGCCGGATAAGAGTGGAAGTTGTGGACTAGTTGTACCTGTCTTGAGACAATACATTTTGTGTGTAAATATGATTTAAATACAATTACTGCTACCACAGTAACGTTTCATGCACATTATCGTCAAATGAAATTATATTCCAGTTCTTTTTTTGTTCTTACCAAAAACACCAATCGTTGTGATAATGGCAATATTTAAAATCATTTTTAAAGCTATTAAAAATTTGTAAAATTTCTACTGAATTAATAACAGTGAAATATACATGCGATGATGATATTTATTCAGTAACATAAATTGATACTACTAACCTTTCAACGAAGTATGTCGACGTTTCCTCACGAAGAACTCTGAGCGTCTGACTAAAAATTAGACTTAGCGACTGGGATCCAAGAGCTGACTGATGGCCACGTTAACCAACAAATACCACTAAAATGTATACTCCCCTCCCTCTTTTACCTTAAAATTACAAGGCTGGCTCGTGTCGATTTCGCCTGCGGCCTTACCTGATAAGTTATCACTCACACTTATATACATATGTCTTCACACGGTTAGGTTTCTAGAGAACCCGGACTCCTCGAAGCTGATAAGCAGCTAATGAGTGGCGTGTTATATTTTTCTACGATATGTACTAATNAGTATTGTTTATTTGATTAATTAATTATATACAAATTATTGTGATCTCTTAATTAATTCAAGTAAAAATAATTCTACTAAAAATCCCTGAGTAAGGATTCAATTTTTAAAATTATAAATGTATTTTAAGTCAGATTTTACAATTTTAATAATCACATGAAATATGTAAGTCTCATTTGTTCACCATTAAACGAAAGTATAATTAAATACACAATCGTTATTATTATGATCAGTTATAAAATGAACTTTTACAAAACGTCCATCGTTGAAAAGATACGTCACGTGATACATATAGTTAAATAAAAAACACCTTTGAATAGAATAAAGAACTCTTTGTTTAGTACATTTTTTCTATTACACCAATTTTGTTAGTGCTTTGAAAAAAAATTAATCCTGTAATTAAGTAGGAATCAGGGAAATTGCTTCTAATAGTCAATAATTTTGATTAATAAACGAGTAAATTCAGTTTACTTGACGTTAGGCATGAACGCTGGCCTGTAAGAACATAAAATTTCAATTCGCTGTATGGATTTGAGTGTGATTTAGTGTCACAAGAAAAAAACAGAAAGCATATTCTATAGAAAAAGCCTCGGTTAGACGTTTAAAGGAACGTAGAAAAAAAAAAAATCAGCTCTGCCTTGCGTGTAGAAAAGACTAGAAAAGTATAACACGTGTCATCAAAGGAATTCCAAGTTTTCTACTCTCTCGTGGTGTGCGTACACGCATAATTGGGTGTAGTGTTATCGGATGGATAGCCAAAAGCAAACTACGCAGTAGGTGTTCGAAAAAATGAGGATGTCTATCGATGACGTACATAAAAAAAAAATTAATGCTCAAGTGAGTTTCTCATATCTTTTCTGGACTTTGTGGGACGGATAAGGTATACAGAAGATTCCACATATCGGAAGATTAATCGGTGCCATTCCACTTTGGATGTCGTCTTTTGTTCTCTATTAGAATTTCATGTAAGGAAAATGTTAGCTTTGTTATTTCATAAAATATACAGGTAAAATGAAAAAAATTAAATTAAACTTAAAAAAACGGGTTCCGTGACTTTTAATTTCCACGAGAGTTTACCCAAAGGATTATTCAAAACATCCTAGAGCGAGGACACTTAAGCATGCAAGCTCGACCGCGGTAGCGAAGAAAAAGGAAAGCCGCGGTGGGATCCATTAATTTATCGCGTGGCCTTTGCCCTCTTAGCCGCGCAAATAACGGGCAGTTACCGAACTGTATTATACAAGCCATTGCAATTAATTAGTCTTAATAAAAATTATACGAAGAATCGTAATTATAACCGGAGAGCCAAGGGGGAGGGGGTGGAAAAAGTCGAAGAGTAAAAGCCAACCGGAAAAAGCCAAGGAGGATTGCAGCCAGCAAAAAAAAAAAATCGGGCTGAGACAGAGAAAAGGAACAGAAGCGGAGGAAGGGAGCAATGGGAAAAAAGGAAAGGCTCCTATTAGAGAGAAAAGGAGCAGTGGCAAAATAGGATGGTTGGGGGGAGTAGGGAGGAGTTCGAGGCAGCTCTGGTTGCCGGAGGATGAGTTTGCTCGCCGTTGGTGCGGAAGAAAAGAGAGTCACGAGACGATGCCGCTGCTGCTTCTTCTTCTTTCGCTACTTCTCCCTTTGCCCTGCGAGGAAGAGAGACAACCGCGAGGATGAACAAAAAAAAAGCGAACAAGCGAGGAAAAGAATGCTATAGGTATACATCGGCGCGTAAGCTCGCGAAAGCTCGTGCTCTTCCTCTTTATGCGAAGATCGAAAAGGAGGCGCGGGGGGCAGATAGAAAGCGAGACAGATAGACGACGGCGAGCAATCCCGGGAGCTGCTTTAAATGAGTCAGCGTTTTTATGCCCACCCGCTCGTTCGCTCGCGATGTTCTCAAAGTGCAAACAGCCTCCGATAATATATCATCCCTTGCGTGTGCGGGCATCGTTTTATGTACACGTGCACCCTCCTCGGCCTCTTCCACCTATTGCGTTGTACATTGTTAGTGGCTGTTGTGTGTAGTATAAGGTGTGAGATCCTCGTCGACGGCATACCGCGGACAGCCGAGATCAGAGGACCACCGTCGGGTGCGTGGGTGGGAGCGTTCAGATAACTGCGACAGGAGCAATGTGTTAGGACTAAGGGAGATGTTCGATTTTATAAGCTTATCGTCCTAATTGGGTTGGCATAGCTTATTTTTTGGGGAAGTTTATTTTTGTCACCAGTAATTGCGACTTTCTTGTTCTACGAAAATGATATGCTCACCCACCGTTTTAAGACAATTGCTATTAACCTTCTCACCGTCGTGTAAGCTCTTTTACAAAGTCAGTCTACGAACGTAATTAACATGATTTGTTTCTTTTTAAGAAGTGGGAATAAGGTCATTCTTTTATGTATTTTCTGGGCCGATTTCTAGAGGATTACAGATAACATTTGTGTACGTTGAATGTGAGTGTACCTTCAAAATAACGTATAATTGGTCATTATTTTCGAAAAATAGACTTTCAATACCATGAACAACGCTTTAAAAATTGTAGCAAGTTCTAATTTAACTAGCTATTACTTGAGTATTTGAATAGAGATTGTGATAAAACAATTCTGAAATACTTCCAGCAGTGGTTGTTTGTAGTCTAAAATATTTAGCCAGAAGAGATTTTAATCTGGAAACGTTAAAAATCCAAGCCTTAGTATGCAAAAATTCAACATTTTCTTGTACAACAATGTATACTTGTGAATTTTTTAATTACATTCCATCATCAAATTCTTGAGTGCTAGAAATTTAAATAAAAATTGCCATGTATTCGGGGTTCGCGTAATGATTTAGCTCGTGGAAAGTGCCTTGAAGATTAGCTCTGGACAAATTATCCGTATTCAATAATACAAAGATAAGCATTGGTAATTAAACAATAATTGCACATTTATGGGAATCAGTAGGTAAACTAGAAACAAATTTGTTTTATCTTTTTTTAATTAAGATTTAGGATCCTTTTAAATATGAATTGTCTAAATTATAAGTTAAGTTTCTTGAGAACCCGGACTCCTCGAAGCTGATAAGCAGCTAATGAGTGGCGTGTTGAACTACTGTTTATAGTGTAAAAAAATCTCAAATTCCACACTAAAATCAAATTAGTTTTATACTTTTTAAAGATTTGTTATTAAAAGCTTCTTCACAGGAGCCAGAATTTAAAAAAACGTTTTGCATATTTGTATGCTTATGCTTATACATCATGCTTATGAATTGTGTGTAAAGGTTTGTATAATAACATAATCTTAACAATTCAAAATCCTGAAAGAGAAGAGTGAGCGAAAAATTACCCAAATCTGCTAAATAGACAGAAATAAGAAGGTGCACAAATAAATTAGTTGATGGGATAAGATGACCTCAAAAATTTTTTCAGCTGTATTAAAACTAATGGTATAACAAAATTACAACATATTAGGCAAAGCTTTTTTAAGGGCAAAAAAATAAGTGATCATACCTACTGTAGTTGATATACCTTAAAAATTCGTAGCTGAATTTATTTCTTAATAGTTTTTTTTCACCATTTCTGCAGAGTGGAATAACTACAGAAATTTTTTCAGGAAACGTATTCCAAGAACTGCAAAAAAATCTTACTTCTCGATATGAGTTACTTCACTAGGAAACCAAAAAAAATTGTTATTCTTAACTTATATAGATTTCTCTTTAGATTATTGTGTTATTATGAAATTTTTTTTCTGTAAATTAGTCATAGGAACAGGTCTAGAGTATATTTTACACCTATGGGGGTGGTGAGTTGACAAGCTCAGTTCAAAGGATTTTAGAAAAAAGAACCTCCCGTTTACAATAGGAAGTGTTTATATTTATATACACTTCTTATTCTAAATGAGAGGTTCTTTTTTCGAAGCCTCACTAATATACTTTCTAGTGGGGCTTCGCCCCCTGCGTGCTCCGCGCGCCAACTCCCAAATTTTTGAATATCAATTAAAAGCTTCATTTCTTCGTGTATATGTCTTCCAAACATGGTGCTGTATATTTAGACATACTTTCTGTTTTTTAATGCTTTAATATCATTGGATGAAGGCTCTTCCCCCTAATGCCCTCTGACCTGCTTTTGCCAACTCGTAAGCCGTGAGATATGTAAACTCCATTATTAACGTGTATTTCATTATAAATTACCCATACAGTATATCGAATCGTCCTACTCTTTGTTAGACTGCAATGTACCATGATACTCTTCGCTAGAGTGCAACTAGCAGTGTAACAGTTTGTCTAGATTAACACGTCAGTATGGTCATCATGAAAGTATAAAACATGCTGTTCTTCGTTAAAAACGTTGAGTGGTGCTAGTTTTTTGCCAGATTATAGCAATTTGTTAGTTCTAGTCTTCTTGGGGATCGTTGGTACACATAAACACACTGTCGTATGCAGGCCGTCACCTATCAGGCATGGGGGCAGGTTGAATATTTTTCTCTCACGCATTGACTCTGTCTACTCGGTTGAACGTTATATTACATAATTAAAATGCAGATACGTTTAGTCACTTTAATTTATCCACCCGTTGAAATTGGTCTCTTGGTTGCTTAGATTATCTGTTTCTACCTAATTTTGCAAATGATAGATTTTTGTTGAAGTTAAATACTGAAAACTATAAGTTGTAGTTCAAAAATCATGTAATAAAATCATAAAGATAAATATTTGCATCATTAAAATAATTGTTTATCTTATGCATGATAACAAAAGCTAGTGTGGACAACATAGTAAATGTTCTTCATAAAAATAAAATAAAAAATAGTTTCAACATCCCCACATTGAATAATTATGGGCTTGATAAAAATATGTTACTTAAAGTTTTGTTAAGTTTCAACAGTAAAAATGAAAATTTTGAGCTAATTCTTTGTGGAGAAGTTATGAATACTTAAATATACAAATTTGTTATTTTTGATATTTTTACTGAGATAGCAGCGTTGAAGAATCAGTCAAATTCTATTGAATAAGTTGAATATATATATGTTCATAGGCTTATAACCAGAAACTCTTTCTTTTTTTTTCTACGTAGTATAATGTGAAGTGCAATGAACGGGACCAAACTAGAATAAGTGATATTGTTACTTGTCACTTATCACATAAATGGAAATAATTATACACACATTATTCTTATTTATTGTGCAAAATTTTTTATTAAATAGTTAGGTACTCACCTTGAACCAAACATTCAAAAACTTTGTACTAAGCTATGAAAAAAACTTGCACATTTCTAGTCAATAATATCTACTCGAACCGGATTCTACTCTCTAAAAATATTTTATTGTCTTTTGATCTAAGCGTAAAATAGTTTCAATTAGAAAATTTTTGTATGAAAATTTATTAAGTGCAGATTTACGTCTAGTATTAAATTTCTGTAATTAGCTATAAGTAGTAAATTTTTGTATCGGATCAGTTACGTGCAGGATTCTGATCTAAGTGAATAATGATAATGTAGGGAATATTTGTGTCGAAAATGTGTGTGTGACGGTATTACCTAGTCTATTGTAATTGTATAGAAAAACTTTGTGTAGGATATATTCGGTCTTCACTAGTTGTGTTGCACGCGCTCCGCACAATGTAGTTACCATTGTAAGACTGCCAACTTTTGATGAAAAAAAAAAAAAAAATCGATGTTAACCTCTTCCCCTTACGCCGGATAAGAGTGGAAGTTGTGGACTAGTTGTACCTGTCTTGAGACAATACATTTTGTGTGTAAATATGATTTAAATACAATTACTGCTACCACAGTAACGTTTCATGCACATTATCGTCAAATGAAATTATATTCCAGTTCTTTTTTTGTTCTTACCAAAAACACCAATCGTTGTGATAATGGCAATATTTAAAATCATTTTTAAAGCTATTAAAAATTTGTAAAATTTCTACTGAATTAATAACAGTGAAATATACATGCGATGATGATATTTATTCAGTAACATAAATTGATACTACTAACCTTTCAACGAAGTATGTCGACGTTTCCTCACGAAGAACTCTGAGCGTCTGACTAAAAATTAGACTTAGCGACTGGGATCCAAGAGCTGACTGATGGCCACGTTAACCAACAAATACCACTAAAATGTATACTCCCCTCCCTCTTTTACCTTAAAATTACACTGCCGGCTCGTGTCGATTTCCCCTGCAGCCTTACCTGATAAGTTATCACTCACACTTATATACTAATGTCTTCACACAGTTAAGTTTCTTGAGAACCCGGACTCCTCGAAGCTGATAAGCAGCTAATGAGTGGCGTGTTATATTTTTCCACGACATTTACTAATCAACNGAATATTTTATAGTAGAAAATTTAAGTTTATTATTTAAGCATGGTGCTCTACAATTTTTGTTAGTATGTTACACTTATTATTTTCATAAATTCTCACCCTCTGATGCTATTGCTACATCTCATGATGCGCTAACGCCCATTTTATTCCTTGTCATACGCACCTATAGACGCATTCGTCATCTTTTTTTATCAATTTAATTCTACAAAAGCGAATCACTGAAAGTCTCAAAAGAATAATTGCTTTTTATAAAAATAAACAAAGAAGAAAAGCAGCAATGTATAAATACTACAAAAAAATTTTTAATACACCAAAGTTGTTAAAATAGGAGCAGTAAGAAAGAAGAAAAGGAAAAAAAACCCTGCGGGAATGGCTGACAAGCGACTTGGCCTTTTCGTGTCTCAGTCAGCAGTGACTCGAGGCTTGAGACTAGATCTGTCACTGCATCTTCGTCGCGTGATCGACGACGTATCAATCTCGAGCAATGTGTCACTACCTCGAACAGGCGAAGCGTCCTCCCCCTTACGAGGCCGATGTTAACGGGATACCCTAAAAAAACATAGCGCGTCTTGAAATCCTATTTGCTCGTGAGGGACGGAAAAAGAAGGATCTCGATAAGCGCTGTGCATGACTGCTTAGCCGAAGCTAAAGCTAAAAAAAAAGCTGATGGCAACAATGGCTTTTTGGGGGTCTTCCCTTTTTTGTTGCGCTTAATTCGAAGTGGTGACTTTTTTTTGCAATCAAGTCCTAAATTAATGGATTAATGTTGGTTTTTGTAAAATCATAAATAATTCATGGTGATATTGTTTAGCAACATATTTTGCATCGAACAGTCTAATAATTCAGTTAAAAGAGATTATTTCGAAAAAAGTTTGACTTATCATAATTTATAATTTGAATGGCTTTAAAGTCGTATTTAAAATCGAGGCTCAGAATAAAATAAGCAAAGCCCGTAGGCTTGTATGTATTCAAGGCGTTTTAGGGTGGCGATAGCGGTACGCCGGCCCTCGACTCCTGCCGCAGCTTGGAATATATTTTTTGCGTCAGTCACATCAGCACGTGGCGCACAGATCGATCAGAAAATGCCCTGAGTACAAGCGCGCTTATACGTGTATGTGTGCGCGTGAGCGCGCCATTCCAACCCTATTTGCTCCTTTTTTTTTCTTCTTTGAATCAAAATTCTCTTCGAGAGATGCATAAATAAGTGTCTTTTATCGTTTTTCATTTTACTCAATAATATTGTACGAATGAATAATATCTGTTTTTAACCATCATAAAAAAAGCGTCAAATTCAATTGAATATTGTTATTCGCTACCGTAATATTGACGAAAATTGACCAATATTATTCATACTATTTTTTAATCAATGAGATTATTTTCCAAGGATATTGAGGAAAAAATAAAAATTTGTTAACTATTAAAGAATATAATTAAAAATTGTACAAAAATTTTTTTGGCTGAACAATGCATCGAAAATGTTTTTGTTAATAAATAGAAAATTTTTACAAAAACATGGCAAAATAAAGATCTCGTCATATCGTTACCAGTGATTCAAGACGCCATCTGTTATGTGGTAGATAGAAGTTTGCTCAGATTTTCACCATAGGTAAAGAATTGTGTACTGTTTTACCGATTAAAAGTTATTTCTCACGAAAAATCCATAATTATTTAATCCCAGTTTTACCAGATACAACATTGTATTATTTTAATTAAGTGAAATTTATTTTTTTTTTAATTTTGAACAAAACCTACAATATTTATCAGCAAAAAAAAAAAAAAGAAAGAAAGAAAAAAAAGTATACCCCGTAAATCAGGTGCAAACACTTGCGTAACAAACTCGATTCGGTGCAAGCCAACTATTAATATTCGTAAGATTAATCATAAGCATTTCACTCGAAAAGCCAATAAATCAAAGCATTAAAAAGTCAGTCCGTAAATTGTTGTACGCGCATACGTATATATATACCTACACATCCATCCGGTCGAGGAGCGCCGAAGAGAATCAAGGCAGCGACATGTCAAATTTGAAAAATCACCGTTCCGTCAAACGAGCACTCTCGGCTTCTTTTTCGGCACACGTACGCACCTACACGGGCACCACATGCAAAGAGAACGAGCGCCCGAGCGAAGCGGCATCGGCTTTTTAATATAAGGCCTCTCTAAAACAAATGGTTATGTTTTTATAAAGACAATAACGTTTGTCTATCTATCACGCGCCCGCGAGCTCACGTAATATCGCTGCGCTCTCCACACGTACAGACGCGCCTGTGTATACGTATTCGTCGCGCCCCAGGCCCGTTGCTTGTGATATTGAATTTTTATTCTTTTTCTCCTCTTCCACGTCTTCTGTCTCTCTTTGCGCTCTCCTTCGCTTCGGTAATAATACCAAAGTTATTTATTAAATTTGTAGAAAGACGCCCGAATGTAGATTACAGAGGTCCACTTCCTGCCTTTGCGGTCAATAATTGATAGTTCTCTCTCACGAAAGTTTCTCGCCTGATTTGATTTTTAACATTGAACCGTAAGTCGGGCTCCTTCTCGCAGGAGCGGTCACCTTTGTACCCAAGATTACACGCTTTAAACCAAAAGTAGCTCGAGAAAAAAAAATTCCAATACCAAACCGTGTAATCGACAGTCAAGTTTAAGCTCAAATATTCTCCTCGTACTTACTATCAAGATTCATCCAGTTCATGCAACATATTTACGTCATACGCGCATGTAGGTACACGAAACTGCAGTCGTACAGAGTAGTCATACGGCAGTTTGGTTGGTCCCTCTCTCTTTGAAGTATAGTAGCGCAACGAAGCGACAGATGTTCTACGCGCGACGCTGCACCATTCGATTGTCTCGATGATTGATGATGGTTTTGAGGGTAGCTGCTGCTCCTGCTGCTGCCCTTTTTTTCCTTTCTTCTTGCTTCCAGCAATTTTGTCAATTTAACGTTCCTCAACGAGCAAACATAGTTACTATTAAGTCATAGTTTAGAAAGAGAAAGCGTGAGGAAAGAAAGTAGTTTTTCCGTCGTGAGCTATTACAAAATTTGTACCATTTTATCATGAAAATGATGAAAGCATGTAAAATAATTAAATTGGTTTTTTCTTTGCTGATAAGTGTGCATGGAAATTCAAAGAATGCATGATATTTTATTTGTCTTGAAAGCGCACAAGAGAGGGAGAGGGAGCGCGCAGTAGTGTGTCACAAATATTCGAAAGATAAGGTGTTTTTCTTTGCTTCTTTCCAAGTCGTTACACCACCTCGGCTACCGTGGTCTTGCGCAAGTATACGCCCAGATACACGCGTACAACACGCGTACAACCCCGCGTTTTTCGGCTCAACACACACACATATATATATATTTACATATATATATATATATATATATATATATATATATATACGCGCCATATATCTCCAGTCGTTTTCCTTCTGGCGCACGATAACATTGTGCCAACAAAGCCATGCCCTTCTTTTCTAGGTGTGCGTATGCATGTATAGATGCACGATTTTGGGACCAGGTCTCTTTCTTCTGTATTTTCCCGCTGGGTGCTTTACTCCTCGGGGCTTTTTCTCGCGGGCCTATTTCCGCGTGTACTTTCTCAAGCGAGTCCTCGTCGTCTTCCTCGTCATTAGGACGGGAGATTTCGTATATTAAACTATCTCTCGGCTGCGCGGGAATTCTCATCCGCGGAAGAAGTTATTACGTTTGATATATACTGGGGCGTTGCGTGACGGCCGGGGTATTAAAGTGGAGCGTAAAAGTCTCCAGTATTATTGTACCGCTCCTTTTGATACCTTTTTCTTTTTCTGGAGTATAAAAGTGCAAATAATAACGCCAACCGGGGTTTTTACGTTATTGTTTTTTTTTTCGTTCTTCAACAAATAGCTTTCGTCAGTCTTCAAGAAAAAAAAAAAAATTCTTCTAATGTTCCGCATGTTTTTTTGTAACGCGTGACAACTTTCTCATAACTTGCATCGACAAAATTTTGTTTGTAGAAAACAAAGAAAGATACCTTAATGAGATTTTTATCGTATCTTTTTTGACTGTAGGTTCTTTGTTGATAAGATTCTAGATTTTTTTATAGATAAGAATAAATCGTTTGAACATCAGTATTTTAGTAAGAACAAGAACCATTTTGATTAGTACAAAAGATAAATGACAAGACAATGTAGTAACACCTCCAGATTTTTTAATTTTTATTTTCCAATACCAACTTTTGTGTGAATTTTATTGAATACTCGTATGTTTTACTACACAATTGTAGATGCAACTTATTGTTTTCGATTTTCAATTGCTTCGTAGGTTCAGCCAGGGATGTGATAAAAAAGTCTAAATCCAAAAAATGCATGAATTATAATATAATATAATATACTAATACGAATTTAACTAACTTCACAGTAATACCAGAAATTACTGCAAGGCAATTTAATTACCATGATTAATGTATTAGAAATAATGTACTCAGGCTTAAATGATTATTTTTACCACGAAGTTATCAACCACATCATTGCAAGTTATTTTAAAAGGGAGTAATTTTTGCCACGAGTAACTGCGTTTAAAATGTTATTAATGTAATTCATTTCACCTAAATTATTTTATTTAATGACCCAGTCACCTAAAATAACACATTCATCACAAATCAAAAACTGTTTAAAATGTTATTAAAACTTTTGCATGTGCGTAAGGTGGAACAAACCAACTAAAATGTCATTACTATAACTTTCCGTATTTTGAAAATTCATTTTGAGGTGTGTAGGATGTCAACATTTCACTTTGAAAATTTTTTTTACTTGTATTTATTCAAGAAGTGTTAAAATGAGAGACTTTTTTTTCTTGTACTATAAAAAAAAAATCAATGATTGTATTTTAAGTAGTACGTGATGTTTGTTTTAGTCACGAGTACAAATTTTTAATTTTTTTAAATTACATGTGGTAAATGATTTTGTTTTGGCAAGAGGCCAAACTCTTATATACTCAAATTTAATTATTATGGATTAAGTATAGAGTGCTCAAGAATATCGTCTAATGATTTAATAATCCTAAGTTCAAATGTTACTCGTTCAAAGCATTTAATAAATCGTGGCTAAATTAAAATTAGTTTTTTGAAAATATTAATATAGTCGAGCTAAGAGTTTGATCATTCTGAAAAAATCATGATAAACCCATTTCATGTTATCCAATTAAAAAAAAAAAAATAATGTAAACATTTGTGACCCAAAATCTTCAAACAGCTGAATTTTTTTGTAGAACCCTAAGCCAATATTACTGTCACACACAACGTGGGGTCAGTTAAGGGAAGGATAGTATTTTTTTTACCATTTTAAAAAATTATGCCACACAGTGTTTATACAAATCCCTCAAATTTTCCATTAAAAATTATGGTTTTCCAAAGAATTCACGCTTTCACCACACAGTTGACTTTCTCCGAGCTTTGACGGTGAAGGCCATGAGGCTTCCTTATCCAAAATATCCAAAGCCCGCTTTCACGGCGAGTTCCCGCCACTCGAGTATCTTATCAAGCCAAGCGCGTTGATGCAAGCACTAAAATTAGTAATAGAAACTACAATATTTCGAAACTCTGCTGACGCAAAGATGTAACACGTAAATGCTTATCGAACTTTTTAGAGACTTTGCCAAGAAGTGCTTCAAGCAACCCCAGGCCTCATGCATACCCAAATTCAACTGGCACCCCGTTCCGCGAGTTGCAGGCAAAGAACGGGAATCCCGGCAATCAAAGAGGTCCATGAACACCCCATCAGTCGCATTAGTCCGTACCCTAAAAACGAACGACGAAGCATAGAAAAATAAGCAGAGGGGCAGGCCAGCCGTGCCCTACACAACGTATACCTGGTGCCTCATTAATCATTTCCCCGCAGCAGCAGCATCCCCTCGGTTCTCTCCCTCTTGGGATCCCGCGTTGCTCGCACCATCGGCCCGAGGGAGCGGCTGCTGCGGCACACAGTACCACAGTCCGTCGAGCGGCCAACATATCCACCTGGAGTCCGTAGTGTACCCTACTACCCTGCCCTACACCGTATACACATACGCGTATCATCATCATCGTCATCCCCCTGTAAGCTGAGTTTACGAGCGAGGACAGCTGCCGCGGCTCGAGTCTTCCGGCTAGTTATTCGCTGCTGTCGGCGTCGTGAGGTTGTTTCATTCGCGCTGCTCACAGCGGCGCAGTATATAACATCATTATGTGATTTTCCTTTTTTCGGCCTTTCCAAAATTTTCGTACTGTATCAATACTCTGCTGTGATTAGCGTTTTCTTTGCTTGGTCTGCTTGTCTTAATTGGCTTCTTTCGTCACCTCGATAAACAGAACATGCCGTGTGTTGTGCCGTACGTATTTGTCTAATCTTCATGTGAATAGATGTACGTGCCGTTTCTGGTGATAACGATTTCGTCACCTTTTTTTTAATTTTCCTAACTGTTGGCTGTTAGTGATTACGGGCAACAGTGTCCTCGATGATGATAATGCATTATTGATAATTTTGTTTTTCCTGCGTGTGCTGTCGTTCGTGCCGTGTGTATATAGTTTTCGAAATATCGCCTTGTACCTGGGGTCATCTACAATGGTATCGGCAAAGCCTCGTCTAGTCGAGCGATACCACGTAAGGTGGCGCCAATGGATTCGTCTCTCTCGTTTGGCGTAACAACTTTTCCTTGATAAAACATTCCGAACTTTAATTTTTTTTTAATCATGACTATTAAAAATATTTAGTTGCTCTTACGATCGCATTAAAACGAAATTTTGTATCAATTGTTTTTAGAATAACCGAGATATGGCTTTACCATTTAAAGCATAAGCCATTTATTAATATAAACAATACTTATTACTCCATTATAACATGAATTATCATTAATGTATATTTATGCGTTTTGAGGTTATTGTACCTATACGCTGGGATAAATAATAAATATTTTCTTTCGATCCAATTAGTGACTAATAATGTTTCCTAGTGTCTCGCTAAATTATCTGTAATCTCGTAAAGAGCCAAAAAATCTTTCAAAACAATTTAAATTATAACGTGTTCATCCGAATTCTGAAAATTTTACATATTACGGCTTTTGTATTTTTTATCTTTGATTTTTTTTTTCAATTATTACCATCAGTCCGAAATGACAAAATTGTTTTTTATTTTATTTTTTTCAATTCAAGGCAGATAAAGCATGACCCTAAAATATATAATAAATTTCCGGCGATCCATAATCGTTTCGCGTATCGCAAACCCTCTCTTCTCTATTGTTCCTGCAATACACCGTCGTCCGTAATGTATCGACGTACTTTCATCGCCGAAAATATACGACCCCATATTTCTCATCAACAGCAATACCGTGGATTCCTTCCTCCGCCTCGAGGAGCTTTTTCTCGCCTCCGATAGATCTTCACCCCTACATTTTCAATCCATAGTTGAAAAAATTGTTTCCTCGATCAATATTACATTTTTTTTTTTTTTTTTTTTAATCAAAATTAATTCCTTTTGCCTTAAAACAATGAAACAATACCCATATATACTCCCGCAAGGTAGTCCAAAACATCTAAAAAAAAAGGAGTGGATTCAAGTTCAGTAAAGTTCCCTCCCTCATAAGTACCCACCCACTCATTCCAGCACCCCGAGAGCTCGTCATCAGCGCTTCATCCCGTTAAAACAGAAACACCATCCATGCACACCCAAACATGCCCGGGCATAGGTATACCCTACGCACAGACACCCTTCAGCCATTTTGTATAGATTGCAGCTTATTGATCGTCGTCGTCGGCCCGTCGTCGTTCTCGTCCCCGCGTCAGTGGCAACAACGAGCCGACAGCAGCGTCAGAGCACACATGCACCGTATCGGACTGACAGGCCTGTGGATGAAATCGCGCGACACCCACCCACCCCCCCTCTTTCGGGTAAAACCACCCTCTCCCCTTTCAGCGCTAAACCCAACTCGTCTAGAGCCCACGTCACCCCACCGAGGGTGCCCTCGGCTCCCGTCAAACCAGCCTCCCTTCCTCGAACTTATGCCCTACCGTATTCGAACCCCTCCCACCCCCCAACCCCCCCGCGATATGCTACAACCGTCTTCACAATTCGCTCGAGTACGATCCTCGCCTCCCCCCCCCCTCTCCGAGTTTCGTGCCACACTCTTCTCTCTTCCCCTTTTTAGCAAAGAGCCCCTTCCTTCTCGTTCCCCCTTCCTTCTCTCTCGCGCGCACGCCTTTCACCTTTTCATCCATATTCCGGGCTTTTATACGCTTATACATGTATATATACGACTATCTGTGCAAAGAGGGCCGCCTCCATCGCGAGAGTACACGGCTACGCCGGCACTCTGAACTTTGAACGATGCGTCCTTCTTTTTAATTAAAAAGCAGATCTAGTCGTGCTGTGCCGCAGAGTATGGTGTGACTATGTACTCTGGTCCTCGCGTGACTCGTCGGAATCTCGAGTCATGCTCGCAATCTTTTTACGGTCTTCCGCGTGATCAGAAACAATGAGGGGTGTTTTCTCATGGGAAGTGTCGAATTTTCATTTCGATCCTCTGGGACGTCTTATTGCAGAACGGATCGCGGTCGCGATGTGTCAACACATATTTGTCGCTTGTTATAGGTAGGTAAGGATAAATGGGGTGGTTCAACAATTGGGTTTTGTTCGAAAAAGCACTTGACAAATTTTCCTTGGATCCCTTGCATACTGAAAATCAACGGTGCACCTTGCTTCTCCCAAGTCGAGGTTAAATAGTATTTTTCTTTAACGATTCATCTCACCACGTCTACAACTCATTGTGGTACTCATGTACTGAAAACCAGAAGAACAAAAAAAAAAAAAAAAACTTTCTCGCACGAACAACCAACGCTTCTATTTCCCAAACGTCAATTAAACACGTGCGGTTAACAGTTTGGTAAAAATTTTGCGAAGCTGAGTCGTAAAAAAGGCTACACTGATAAAAACGAATTGGTTTAAATAACCGACGCAATTGCGGTTCGTATTCACGGGGCGCGCCGGAATTATATCGGTTAATGGTTTCCTACGTGCCTATACCTGCTCGGATACATGCCGCGAATTTTTCACTCGGCGGCTCTCTTTCGCCCCCCCCCCCCGCTCGTGGCACACGATAACGAATTTCGCTGGCACGGCGTGGCTGTATACCTCCATGTACGGAGCGAGAGCGAGAAAGAAGGAGGAAACGAGTGGGCTCAACTTTGTTGGGAAGACGCACGGCCGCGCGTGCTCGGGCTATTAGCACCGCGTGCACGTCCGTATGGACTGCACGGGGGAGGATACGCCGGGGGTGAGAGGGGGGAACGGAGTTAAGCTACCTACCTTTGGACTTCCTGTTGTTGCACAATGCAAGAGAGAGAGAGAGAAAGGTCAGAACGGTGTGTCCCGCACCCATTGTTGGCAGGGACGCTTCGTGAATTCTGTCGGACGACGCGCAGATTTTCTATTATGTACCGTCGGGCGAGAGCATACCTACGTGCGCTGTGCTGTATTACAGGTGGATTTGGCTGGATCTGATGTTTGCACGCGTCTGGATAGCCAATCTCGGGTTGCAATTGTGTGCTATAATGGTTTGGTCGCTTGACCGAGATTGCTCTTTGTATTGAATACACAAGTGTTTCATAACTGGGTCCTTAAGTCATTTCCTAAGATTTTTGTTGTTGTTTAATTTTAAATAGAGATATTTACAAAAGATATCGTAGTAAAACTTTGTATCACGTGGTATTAATGAAATATTGTATCAATATGGGTAATATAGCTTTCTTTCCGATGATTGTTCAAATAAAAAGTATTTTTTTGTGAAAACAAATTGAGACTAAATCTTTTTGGAATCAATTACTTAAAAAAAAAAAATTTATCATTCAATATTTCGTCTACAGTACTATTTTCTTAATGCGCTTGAATCGTAGATATTAAGTGAACGAAAATGAACGAACTCGCAATCAACGTAATTTGACTGAGCAATTATTCACCAAATCATCCCTTCACACGAAAAAATGTGTATAAAAAATAATTGAGGTCACTATAAATTTTTTAGGATAGAGAAATCAGTGCCATTTCAGAGATACAATTAAATAACACGATACCTATTGTATAGTCTAGGAACGTATATCCTTTTTTCACGGGGACACCATGAAAGCGCAACAAATTACGACATACGATCACCATTACGAGCATGTAAGTTGAGGTTCCTTTTCGTACCATACCATCTTGCCGCGATAACCGTCCATCATAAAAATATTTTTGGTGATTTTCCTCGTAAATGATGATGATAACTTTCGCCACTTTGCTCTTATACCTACTCCTAATGAGTTGCGACATACAATAACACGAAAAAGGACCTTTACACTTGGAAACAAGAATTTTCCATCCGGTGTACTTTTTATCCTTCAGCATTACTCATATATACTATATATTATACACCATCGCCACTACCGCAAACTCCTGAAAGAAAAATGCCTTCTCATTTTGTCCCACCCTCCTTTATTCCTCCACCCCCCGAGTGACCGAACAGTCCTGTTTTTTTCTCTTTCTTTTTTTATCCATCTTTGTACGTGTGCATGTACACACTTTCTCTCGGCAGGTATACCCACTGTGCCAACACTTGCCGGTTCTTGCGTCGGTGACCGTTTCGCATCCGACCGACGAAGGGCTAAAGAGCGCTCGGAGCTCCAGGGGGGTATGGACTTCTACCGTGCCCGGGACGAGACAAGAAGCCAAACGAGGGAGAAAAAAAAACCCCGCGTCCTGCCGAAGAAGCGAGAGAGGAAGGAAGATCCTTGCTCCCCCAGTTGTGTAGCCCGTGGCCCCGGTGTTGGACGGAAAAGGTCGATCCCGCCTCCTGTGCCCTTTCACCGTGCGATACTCGCGAGAGTTGCGTCAATGTCCGGAAAATGTTCGTCTCGATTTTCTTCTCTCCCACTCTGCGCCCCATATACTCCGAAACCCCCTGTGTGGCTTTTTCTTTTCTTTTCTCTTCGCGTGGTTTTTCCTCTCCGTCGTCCTTTCGACGACAGCCGTTACCCATAGCATGGTCTTTTCAGCGCACTCCGGGGCTCTCGGGGAGCTGTACTATTGTTTCCAACTTTGGCATTATGTGTTACATTGAAAATGGCCAGCAAAGCCAAAGTTGTTTGAACCCCATTCAGCTATTTTTTTTTCCTTTTTTACGCGTAACCGTAAGATTTCCCGTTTACTTTGACCTGTACTTACGAGGCTAGAGAGGATTTTTTATATGGTGTACTTTTCAGTATTTCAATCAGGATGCTAATCAAAGGTACAATTTTTATAGTCTGAAAATTTGATTAACAATGTATCAATCGGTGTTTCAGTAAAAAATCATTCTCTCTTTGACTTTAGCTGCGCAAGTCAAGTTGCCAATTTTCCTTTCGGAACTTGTAAAAGACGAAAATTGCAAGGTACCCGCCCGTAGATAAGGAAGAGGGGGAGGGGACAAAGTTCGCCAAAGTATGACTGGTGGTGACGTACACTTTGGAAACGAAAAGGAGGAAAGAGCTGTGGCGTAGGGACGAGGGGGGTGCACTTGAGACGTGACGGGTCTTCGCCACGACAACGACAATCAGTCGCGTCTATGGTACGTCACTCACTTAGCGCGCGATATATATATACGCGTATTCCGTGCTATCCATCTCGGAGTTCACGTCTCTCTTTTCGCGAGTTCTGTTGGTACACACACCTAGTCCGCGGAACGAATCCAAGCGAATCCTGCTTATATACGTATATTTACCCAATGCTCCTGCTCGGTATGGCACTCCATGTGTGATTTATGACTACATTAATATGCCTCAACAGCCGCAGCGAGAATCGCAAGATATGTACCCGCGTAGTATGTGTACGTACGCGCGACACTCGCGATCTGACGTGCGGTGGTGGGACAAATTTTATGAATCTGCCCCTCTTTCCTCCTCGTTCCGGCTGTTGTCGGTCGGGCGTGCCGTAATTGCAGTTTTTACGGATCTGCCTCTCTCTCTTCGAACTCTTTGGGATAAATTGCACTCTGGAAGTTTTAATAAATCTATATGTATGAATTATTAATCAACCGATCGAGGTTTTTCGAAAAATGACGATCAGTATGTTTTGACAGCGCATCAAACAATTCTGTCATGCTGATGTATACTTTAATTTATGCGCCCGATGGACGGATACAATAGCCTCCCACGATAGGTACAGATAACAATCAGCGTCGCATTATGCAAATCGAGAGAACCGCGTATAAACAATAATTTACGCGCTAATGCCGGGCACCGAGTCCCGCTATAACGAATGAATTATCCCCGTTTCGCGAAAAAGTCCGCGCGTCCTATACCTGTAGGTCATGCACACGTTTCTAGGATTCCCATGCATCTCTTCCGTGCTCTGATAATCACCTCGTAGCGTACCCTGCGATTGCGCGTATTTTATGCGAGTAACGGTTTTATACATATATAGAAAAAAAGGACCTTTCAACTCTAAAGAGCACTATTTTTTTTTTTTTTTTTCAGTGCTGTATATATAAACTTTGGGGGAAGAGGGTGCGTGGCAAGTACGTATAAAAGCGCGGACGCGTCGAGCTTTTAACGAATAATGTGGCCCGCGAAGCACTTCTTCGGTGAATAAATGATGAGGCCGCGGTGTATCTTTAAGAGCCCGGTCTTTTCCGGGGTGCAAAAAAGAACGCAAATGGAGAAGTATATGCGAGCCGAGTTCTTTCGCTGTGGATATCGTAGCTTGGGAGTTTTTATGTAGGGTTTTCAGAGGCCATGGATGCAAGGGGAAAATGTGTGAGGTGTGCTTTTTAAAAAATATTCTTGGCACTGCGACGTCACTGTCAGCCAACAGTGGGAATAATTTTCAGTCGCAGTAAAGGGTTACACAGGATCAATTTATTCAGAAGAGTATCTCACTTTTTTCCAATCACAGAACAATTTTAAAAATATGCACTTGTGAATATTAAGTTGCTAGGAACATACTTGCAATATTTAAAAAGAAAAACCAATGTTGCGTGCAATATATAATTTTAATGTATATGTAGTTCAACTAAGTAACCATGTAATATAGATAATTGTTGTGTAACTGATCTTATCTTCAGTTTCAATCTACATTTTTTATAATCATCAAAAGCATGTTCCCCACGTTTTTCGTCTTCAATATTACAAGTGTGTTCACACTTATTTAAAATTCACAATCACGAATTTGTATGTGGTTAGAAATCTTTATCGATTTACTTATCTAAATTGGGTCATGTGAAATAATCTTATTATTTTTAATATATTGTATATTTTTTAAAAATAATTTTAAACTTGTTTTTAAATATAATTCTTGTGGAAACAATATCATTTTACACTCGCATGTACAAACATCTTTAAAAAATTGTACCATTTTTGTTTAATGTCAATATTAAGAGGATTGTGGTGAAATACACAAAATATTAGAATCCTTTCATTTAATGGCCATGAGTGGAATTATTAATTAAAAGACAACTGGCATACACTATTTACGTTGTTTGCAATGTTGAAGGAACGAGTTGTTACATTTTTTCTATCAAAAAAGTTGCAAGGACTCCTTTTTCGGCCAAATTGACCCCCCTTTACATCATACGAGCCGAGCTGTCCCCTCATATCTTTCAATTGATGAAAAAGATGCGTTTTGTTTAGCATAAAATTAATTAAGATACATGAGCGCGTGGCTGAGCCCACCATCATAAACTCGCGTTACAGCCTTGGATAGTTCCGTAACTCCCCGAGAGAGTCAACAGCAGTACCAATAGCAAACGGGACGAGAAAAGCGGAAAAGCATAGCGCAGTCCGTTCGGGATTTTATTAGCTCGCCGTTAGCATAATCGCGAGCACCTATACACAGCTTGTCCCCCAGTACACCGGTGCGATTCAATTTAGCTCTCTCTCTATCTCCTGCTCTCGAGAAGGACCCCGCACCTAAATTCTTTGCGCCCTGCAAGGGCGGATTCGTGCGCTTCCTTTCTCCGCCCCCTTTTAGCCGGCCGATGCTCATCTCAATAACATTAGCTCAGCTCGTTGGGTGCTTTTATTACCTCAAATGCTCTCGCGAGCTGTTCTTGTTGCGGGGATGAGGCCAATGCGTACATATATACCATAGTTGTGCGCACTGATTTCGTAATTTAATTATTTTCGCTAATTCAATATCCCGCTCCTGGTGATGGAAGAAAAAAATACTTGCTCTTTCTCTACGTTATTGGAATCCCATGAATACCAATTCAAGGGCTAATTGTCGTTTGCTGCGTCAGTAGCATGGCTCTCTTTTTCATTATTATTAATTTATTTTTCATGCAGAGTTTTATCGGTATGGTTTACGAAGGTGTATAGCCACACGCCATCGAGTTTCAACATAGTAATATACTTTCAGTCGGCATGTATTCTCGCATTCAGCTCGAGTACGACGATATAGCGGCTCGCCGCGTAAAATCCAAATGGCACGAACGCGCAGGAAAGAGGAAATCGATCAGCCGATCATTGATGCCGATCACGGCACCGTCGTCCGGACGTTCCTTCTCCTTACGCACTATGTATGACCATCGTTGGCGAAGCCGGTTGTCGTCTTGTACTCCTCAGTCAGTCGTTCGAGTGCAGCGTTAAAAGTAGGAGCGGCCGGAGACTCCTGGGACCAACAATAGAGAGTTTCTCTTTCTATCGTGCACTTCACGTTCCCCGTTGGAAGTACGTCAGGTGACTTGTGTTTGATTCAACATTGCTGTTCATCGTTTGCTCGAATTCTCTTGAAATTTTTGTGTCTATTGGTACGATAAGCAGGGATTGTTTAACAGGTAAATCATGACAATTCCTAAAAAAAATACACGTCTTCTGCGTGAAAAATGAGATTGCACAGTTGCGTACGATCACACAAAAGTCCTACTCGAAAGAGCATCGAAAATTGACCTTTTCATCGTGTACATGGTGATAACGATTCCCCGCAACTCAATCCATATCTTTTATTTATGATTTCAGATGTCGCGCGCACCAGGATACTTTCCCGCCCGGACAAAAGACGCCGAGAAGGCAGACGCAACTCGATCCGTCACTGTCGAGAAATATCTCCGTAGAATTTCATTAGCGCCAGCTGCGATTTTTCCTTCGAGCGAAAATTCGTGCACCACCACCGCAAAGCTATCCAGTCGGGCAGCTCTCGAATTTAATTATAATCCCGTGAGGGTCGCAAAGAGCGGGTGAAACTCGCTCTCGAGTCGGAGAGCCACGTTTATCGGAGCGGCGGAAATATTCAGCGCGCCCGAGTTCATTTAATTATCATAAAGCATTCGCGTCCACCATATCCTGGAGCGCGATAATCAATAGATGGCTCAGGGGAGCTGGCGCGGCCAAGGTACAGCGAGGGGGTCACGAGGCGTCGGGGTGTACACAGGCACGTAAAAGTACGCACACACCGTCCTCTTTCAATCGTAAAAGCCTTTTTTTTCTTCTTATTCTTTAAATGATACCATGTATTACGCATTAAACACCTTCGCGGAGACGCGAAATTGAGTGATAATACAACGTTTACAGCGTTTACGTGCACAAGTTCACGGTGTACCCTAATAGCTTTTAATGCGACGTCAAATTTATCATGCTTACGCGGTGCAATTAACGGAGGGCTGCTTCTGTACTGCCGAGCGAGCCAGTGTTTATACGTACACCCTGTGGTTTGTTGATTTAATTTTTCAAACCAAGTAGAAAGTTTCTTTTTTTTTTTTTTTTTTTTTTTTTTTTTTTCATGCACCATCGAAAGGAGTAACTTTCGTAGACACTTTGACCACAGTGATGGAGACAATAGCGATATTCACTCAACAATCGTTGGCGTCCATCACTGCGTTTGTACCCCTTCGGTAGGGGTTGATCCGAGCCGGCCGAACCGGTCGATTCGCACCTTGTGCCGCACTTTGGCCGTGAATCACGCGAGCTCCCAGATAACGCGCTCTCGCGGCAATAAAAATTCGCGGTAACGAGCGCCGGAAAAACCAGGGACATCGCGGACGAACCAACCGACTCTTCGTTATCGGGGCTCGTAAAGCTATCTCGGCTCCTGCCGTTAACAATGTAAATGAGCGCGGGCCACCGGTGGGTGAAAAATAGAGAGACCGGCGCGCGTTTGCATTCGGAACAGAGTGCCAGGAAATTTAAAAGAAGAATAGAGCAGTTTGGTGGAGACGGAGGAAATTGTATATACGTGCACGTCTATCGGTGCTCTCCGCCGATGCTAAGGAAGACATATTGAAGTGGCGAAGGCGAGAAGAGAGGGAGGAACGGCAGCTAGTCTCTGCTTTGACGTCGCGGCGAGGGGGGGAGGGATGAGGTATGATGTTATGACGAGTCGAGGCCTGGATTTATCGCACGAGCGAGGGAGAGGCTGGATTTTCGCGCTCCTACCATCTCGTCCATCACTTTTATTTCTTATCCGCGTGTATACTCGTATTCCTTTTTTTCTCTCTGTCTCCCCGTGGGAAAGTTCTTTCCTTTCTGCTCTGTATACGAGCGACACGCGTCTCCTGTTATTTTTCTTCATTCCTTTGTAATTCGGCCACTACCCCGGTGGGCCTTGCGTGTCTTTGATAAATCACGAGGTGCTCTTTCTATATGTACTTACGAGTTATCATTGGCTCGACAGGGTTTGGCTGGAAAAATTCTCAAAAAAACTATAAAATCCTCAAAGTGTAGAGTGACTGTACATCCTCAGCGCGGTCATTCCAAACTTGGGCTCATAATAACTCGAGTTCCCTCGCGGTGCTAAAAGGTTAGCTCAACAGTTACAAACTCGTGCCAATATATTATCGCCCAGGTACCTATACTATACGCCACGAGCCCCGTGCGGTCGATAAATTTCACCGGCGTGGGGGAGAACAAAAAGAAGAATTCGGCAGTCATCCCCTTTGGCTCGCGCTCAAATTTATCAAACTTGCTAATAGATACGCTAAATCGTCAACCCCCGAACCACCAAAAATCCATCGCGAGTAACAACAAAGACTTTTTAAAGCATCGCTCTCGTAGAGGTGGAAAAAATTTCTGTCCCTTCTTCGTCACAACCGAGACACGTAACACGGCATCATTTTCTTTCAATCCCTTTCAGCCGTGTCTTTTTTTTTTTTTTTTTCGTCAGACCTCGATTCTTTCTGCCAATGTGTCTGTGTGTGCGTACCTACATAATACAGTGGAGAGAAAGAGAAGAGCGGTCGATCGTCTACGCGCCAATCTCCTCGGCAGCCCCCACTTTCGAGAGTAGAAGGCAGGGGATGCGTGAACGTGTGCCCTGTATGCACACAGATACATGAACAGGGAGAGAGTGGTGGGTATAGCCCCCCCCCGATCAATAAGCCGACGAACCGGTTGGGCTGGTGGATACCATGTACATACATGTATATGGGAGTAGAGAGCTGGTGGGGGTGGCGCGAGAGTTTCGGCAGAGAATTCGCACACTTAGATTTCTCCTTCTGCTCCTCCGTGCGTGGAGGGACTTGGCTGATTTTCTCATGGTGCATCGATGCTTTTTTTTTCTACACGTATTTTTGTCTTTGCAGGGTCGAGTATCCAGACGCGAGAGATGAGGAGTCGGTATCGTGACGAGAGAGTGTGTACACTTTAGGGGGTAGTTGTAGTGCTAGCGATAGGTAGATGTATACACACGCACGAATTCGTATGTATGGTTCGGTGAAGATGGGGAGGGGCCCCCACCAAAGTGGGGATTGACAGGGAGCTAATTCGCGTTGGACGAGGCTGCACGAGCCTGCACGATTTTAGGCGACTCGGCAGGATCGGAGTCACGGGCAACGGGAACCCGACCACCTTTTTAACGGGCGCTTGGGGTTGGATGTGTTAATTCGAATTATTTTCAGCGCTTTCGATGGAATTTATTTGCAAAATAATCCTAGTTGTCGGAAACTATCGATGCAGAAAATGGACTATAAATTTTTGTTCGATAAAATTTTTTTTTTTTTTTTTCAACTTGCGGTATTTTTTATTCTTAAGTGTTTATTTTCCCCTCACGATGCTCGTAAATAAATAAAGCTTGTGAAGGAAAATTCAAAAGTTGGATTTATCTCGGCAAAATTACTTTTTTTGCAAAAATACGGCTGAAAGACAAAAAGCTCTAAAAAATATCAGTATCACCTGAACAGAAGTTTCTACCCCAACTTTTCTTTCCACCTGTGTGGGTGGCAGTCACATAAGATCGAAACAAAAAAAAAAAAAAAAAAAAAAAAGGACCGAAGGGTGATGGCAATAAAGCATACACAGCGGGGGCACGAAACGAGGCCAAAAAAAGAAGAAGTAATGCCAGTAGTGTAGAAGAAGCACGAAAGTATAGAGAAAAAGCTCAACAGTTGCGCCGCGAAATACACACCCAAGGCGAAGCGCAACAATCTAACACGTACACCCCACTCGCTTCGTGTCCACACGCAGCATCCCCCCGTCGGAGTTTTAGCTGCGCCCCTGAAGCCAACCCCCACGTGCTGGCGCTATTCTTCCTTTTCTCCCTCGGCGCAACAGTGCGCAGTAGCAGCGGGTAACGGTGGTGGGTTGGTGCTCGGTCCAATCGCCGCAGCATCCAAGAGCACCGACAACCCCTCTGTCGCTCCATACGTACCTACTCTGCCCGCGAGACGCGCGTCGCTACCCGCCCCAGCGTCTCTTGCGGCTGTCGTCCTTTCTTCGTAGACGACGCCGACGTTCGTACACCACAGAGAGATCACGGAGAGACCAGTCGACAGCAGAAGCGGCAGCAGTGGCTTTTCTCGCGGTGTGTGCTCTTGGTTAGGTGACTGCGAGAGAAAGAGAGACGGAGATGGATGCCCGCGCGCTCACGAAGACCGTCCTGTCCGACTGTCCGCCGTGCCTGACGCTTCTCGTGCCGCTCATCTACGCTCCGATGCTTTTGGTGTGTTTATCCTTTTTCCCATCTATTTGTTGTTATTCGTGACTTTCTTGGTCTATTTCTTTTTTTGCTCTTGATAACTTTTTTTTTTTTTTTTTTTTTAATTTTTCGTAACGGTGTAAACATTTTCAACAAGTACTCTGTGTGGGTTCATTTGTCTTTCCCCCTCTGTGTGTATACAAATCGAGGGTCGAAAGAGAGTCTCGGGCGCCCGTACTCGTACCATGGCATGGTGGCGAGGACGCCATCTTCAACATGACGGGTATTCGCAATTTTGTAATCTGCATGCGCCGTGCGTGTATCGATGTGTATCCGCGCATTATATTTACGTGATGCGTGGCTGTGAGCGCTCATTCTTTCTTTTCTTTCGTTCGCTTGTTGCACGCAAACGCTCATGTGTGTGTGGTCGTGCTGTACACGGCACGACCTTGTTTTCACTCCTACGCGCGTGCCAACTGTGCTATCCACGTACGAAGCTCCTCTCTGGCTCTACCACCTTGCAATTTTGATTTGTCGTTTAACTTTTTTTTTTCCCCACGTTTATGTATTGTGTTTTTTGTAGTATTTTCTCCATTTATCATCGTAAACATAGAGAAAAAAAAAAAAAAAAGAAAGATAACATCACCTTTTTTTGTTTGTGCGCCAATGATGATTCGCCACCTTAATTTCGGAGCTGAGCGACGGCGCCCCGAGATCGACGACGTTGATATTGAAAGGATGAAACGAGACGAGCCAGCAAAAAAGATCGTAAGACAGAAGAGGGTTGCGAGAAAAAAAAAAGGGGGGGGGAGGGAGGATAAAGAAAAAGGAGCCGATCGAGGCAGCTGGCGACCGAGAGGGGCGAAAAAGCTCTCCCTTCCCCCCTCCGAGCTTGGAAGATTTTTTTTTGGATCGCCGCGGTGACACGCTGCCAATAAATCCGGTAAATCCCGTGTACGCAGTCACGTCAGGCACGCGGAAAGTCACGATTCGTGACTTCCTGCCGGTTCATCGACTTCGCGTCGGATATTATAGATTCCAGGTCACGTTCGACTTACTATTTCCGCGGACCCTGTCGACACACGTTCCTGCATTATTACATTTTATTATTTCACATTGTATTCGGTCTCATGTACATTGATTTCTGGGATTGGCTTTAAATATTTGATTTTTGTTAGCAGTATGATTCTACAAAAAAATGATAAATTTACACTTATATTGCAACTTTGTAATTACATGGACGAACGAAAGGATTGTAAAAAAAAAAATTTTGCTTTGTCTCGTGGCTAAATGTTTTTACTCAGCGAAACATTGAGAGTATGTTGGTCCAACAAACGGAACCCTAGGAAAATTATACACCGCGTTAACTTCAAAATCTGTTCTTAATTATGGAAGCAAATATATTACGAGCACTAATCTCGAGGTGGGCAACAACTGCGGAAACAACTGGTTGTTTCCCGCTTGAATATTCAAGCGGCTTTAGGGGGTAAATTTCGTTATTGCCAAAAGTTCTCTACTCTCCTCCCCTTCGCGCGCACACATGTATTCTCTTTGGTAACTGTTGAAAATTTCAGCTCGATAGCGGGGCTAGCTGGCGATGCAGATAATAAAGAGAGGCGGAGTCGACGGCGGACTCCGAGCAATCTAGGAACACCACGGAATTGGGGGTGGCGAGGAGGGTGAGGTCGTAGCGAGGAGTAGCTACGAGATAGCCGGAGCTTGCGAATGATAGGCACATTCGTGATCTACCCTGTAGATCCGGGCTTTTGTAGAATATAGATATCAGAAGCTCGTCTCTACAGGTATCTTACGGATAACATGCCACGCGACTCTTTATCGCAATAGTGGCATATTCGATGCTGTCCTTCGTCATCGCCTCGTCTCTATAAGCTATCGTCGATTCAACATTCATGGATTGGCGTTTGTAATGCTGAGACGAATTTTTCTTGTATTAACTAACATTATTGTATATGTATATTTATAAATCAAATATAAATAAATTGTTTCATTTATTTGTTACTTGTGGATCTATATACTTTCTTTCCCTTATTTTCCTATACTCAGATTGCATAGCCTCTGAAAGAAAAATAGATCTATAACTAATTATTTTACCCATTATTTTGCTTTGATTAAAATTTTTCACGTTAGAGGGTATCTAATTGAAATTTAACACGTTAAAAATTTATCTTACATTATTTGCTTGAATTTTATCATTAGAAGTAGGTTTTGCATCTATGAATGCTTTGATAATAAATTATACAGTATTATAGTCAACTTTCTACTGAAACAGCAAAAGTTTTGATCATCGCCTTCTCACAGTTTGCCTCATAAATTCTCAAGTTTGTCCAAAAGTTCTCAAAGATCAATATAGTGAAGTAGTCCAGGAGCTAGCGCCTCTCGAGTGAATTTGCTGAACTGTAGCATACGGTTGCAGTTGAATGGAAGTTACGGCAGAAATCTGTGATACCTTATTTGTGTACATACCGTCGATAATATGTATTAGTTATAACTGAAATGAAATTGAATGTATATTGCTCAGTAGCGTAAAGAATAGTTGTCTTTATTTTTTATATTTATTTAGAGATTTTGGTCTTAGTAAGTTAAAATTTCAGCAGATGTCGCCACGATGTAGTAAAACAGCTGGGAAAACTTATCGGTCGAGAAATTCTATAGCTTAATCCCACAAAGAGGCGCTTTTTTCAAAATCAAAATAATAAAAACAAGAAACAAATAATATATTTGGACGCAGTTCTATGTTATGTTATGTCAAGTGTAATTATTTATCAATACTAAAGTGTATAACAACAAGTGTATTTATTTCACTACAGTTTGGTGTATAAAAATAGTTTTGAGATTGTGAAAAAATGCAGTATATCTGATACCTATCTAGCAAAACTAAACCTACAAGTATTAAATATATTTGGCTACTTGTATGAAAAAAAGTCATTTTAAGGGTAAAAGCAAAAAAATAAAATAAAATTACCACAATGTTTGCTTATCTGAAAATGTATTGCTAACTACAGGGTGGCACAATATTTGAGTACGTGTCATGAAAGATGGCGCTTGATCAATTTTGATGGTATGATAAGACAGACTGGGTCAACACAGCGTTAAGTTATTGATCGTATCCATTATTTATCGAGGTTTCTGCTATTTTCATGCTGTAATTGTCTTTAATTTTATGTCTACTAGAAATTTATCTATCATCAAATGAAAAGTTGCACCACAAAATAGATTTTATTTATTTGGTGAAGGTACAGCCATAAATTTTGCAAATTTTGTAATATATTTCGATTAGTTTACAAATAGTGTTTAAATTGTGTTTATACTGTTAGACTATTGACATCTATTATAGTATACAGTCCCTTTGAATATAATTTTTTACAGCGCTAAAACTACCCTACAAGTTTCCTATATTTTTATCAAATTTAAACCCAAACCGATCATAATATTAGTGTGAAATTGTATTGCTATGTCACAACTTTTTTTTCGTAATATCGTACAGGAACGTTAAAAAAGGAAAATGAAGAATTAAATACATACACTCAGTAAAGCAAAAAATTTTTTAAATTGATAGGTCATGTATATTTAACGTGGATTACTGTTACAACTTTGTGTGTGGACGTATTAAAACAATAGTTATATTTGTTCATATAATTTTAAGGAAATAAATTAATGAAAAACTGACCCAGATAGCTAATACAACCTATTACTGCTTCCCCAATTATACTTACTACTGCAGTACATTTTGCGTTTATTAACTTTTACTACGATTTTTAGTGTGTGACTTTGGGAATATTTTTTTTAATAGTGAAGATTCGACTATATGAAATATGACTACGTAAAATATTACATGGTTATAAGTTTTGTTACATCTTCCTGTACAACTTTTTTACTTCTTGAATCTATTTCGAGTTAGAAATAAATAAACAAATGTTAAAATTAATCTTGGCACTACAAATTATAACATCGAATATGCTTATTATATCACACTCATTTTTGTTACATTGTAACATTATAAAGAGGCTTTTAATTAAGCGTTAAAAATGAATTTTACGTATTTTTGTATCCCATTATAAACTAAAACTTAAAATTAATTTTAACATAATTTGTACCACTGAATAAATATTGAAAATTATTACACTGTATACTGTCAGAAAAAATAACTTTCTATTACACATAATGAAAATGAAATTGGATAATCAAAGTTTTATCTTAATGTGAGTATCATATTAAATGTTTTAAACTATTTATATACCGTGTGTACAAGTGGCATTTTCTTGTCTTCTTGGACATCCTGATTAGTAGGCTAGCTTTCATGTGACAGTACTAAACGTTAACTTATTTATTTTTTTATACAATTTACACAACAAAGCTGACTATGATGTTTTGTTAAAAATCTGAAAAGATAATTTTATTAATTTATTAATATAATTTTTTTAGCTTAATAAATATTAAATCCGTATAAAATGAGATAGTTCCAAATGACAAGGTCGCTATGTTGTTTTCCAGGAAGCACATATTCAGATTCTGGAGCTCTTCCAAATCTCACGTCATTCCCTTCGTTCCTGTCGCCCCTGACTGCTTCTTCCGCCCACTCTAGAATGTTATAGAGCTAATACTCGGTTCCCTGAGAAATGACCTCCTACACGCTGTCCTGAATCACTGGTGAGTACGCTGAAAGCAATATATATATATATTAAATGATGATTCATTAACTACTTCATACTTATTAATACACGATTTAAACAAAAATTATTACTTGTAAGGTTGAAACAAAAATTGAAACTAAGTTCCATATGTTCTTAAAATAAGTTTATTTTATTTTAAAAAATTAAAATAAGTACTCCAAAAACTTTGTCACCATAGAGTTATCGATATCGAATTTTACATATGTTGTATTCCTTTGAAGACACCTCGTTTTTCTCGGGTCTGACGGCGTAATAGTTACTCACAGCAAATAATACTCGTGACGCTTATTTGTGAGAACACCTATAACCCCATTTCGTATAGAGTTGCAAAGGCTCGAAGCCAAAACCATACTGAATTACAACAAGCCCGTCGCTCGAAGGTCCGAGGCATCACATGCCTCGACAACGACGACGACGACCATCACTGCGTCAAAGCAATCATAAATCATCCGAGGGTATAAATTTTTTCACACTCGTCGAGCAGACCGAAGGAGAGGGAGAAAGAGAAACGCGCATCGCGGAAAGCGCATTTATTTCAAAAAGTTAATTAAAGCAGCGACTCCTTGCTGCTTTGCAACATATACGTAGAAGCAGCAGGTCCGAGAGATAAGAAACGATGCAGGAGAAGCTCTGCTCGCGCACCGCGGGAGCACGTCCCGATAATATTCATCTAGAGCTGTATACACGGCTGGTGTAATTAGAGGGCCGCCACCGCTTCTTTTTACGATTTAACGTCCGTATCCTCACCTTCCTCTTCTTCTTCTTCTTCTTCGAGGCCTATCGATTATAACAGCAGCAACAATGATGATAAAACACTCGTGCGGTGCACCGTAGAGTCAGCACCGCTGGATGCGCCGATTGATGCACCGATCATTTGTTGAAGCTCGTGTCTGTGGTGCGTTTCTCATTTCTCAATCGCAGCGCGGAAAAATTGCCAAGACCTTCGGTTCGTCGCTTTCATGCTTGCTTAGGCTCTCTTTGTGTGCACGCGAGTATTGGAAAAGTATTAATCACGCGCATGGACTTTGAATTAACAGAAGAGTTTTTCCCTACGGAGAGTGCAGCATTCGATTGAATTTGAAGGTTTTTTCCCGCAGGGATGGATAATTTGTGGGAGATGGTTTTTTCTTTCGGATTTTACAGCGATTTTTGTCGTGGCTGCCTTTGAATAAAAATGCAGTGACTTGTTTTATTACGAAATCATGTGCACGTTGACCAAAAGTTACTATTTACGTACATTAATATAATGCATGTTATTTGACTTACGTATACCTACTGTATGCTGTCAGACAGTCTTACAAAAATTTATGATTCATTTACTCCTAGAAGCGAACTGTAGTCATAGTTACTATTGGTTTATTTATGGTTTTTGTACGTACTCACAAGGTAGATTTTTTTACATACAGAAAGTTATTACCTGCATACTAAGCTACTAAGTACAACCCCATGATAATTTTTTTAAAGATTTTATGATTTTTGTTCGCTGGCATGTACTAACTTACAATATTTTACTTTGCATTAGTTTAAAAAAAATTACATTTGTTGACAGTTATTTTTCAAAATATGTAAATAACTCATTAAACGAAAAATTTTTCAGATGATTAAAGAACGAAACATAATTGATTTGTCTTCGTATGATAGTTAGTTTTGTATTAAAATTTTAATGGATATTTTTATTTTACTCTTTATGAATTTATTTATTACTTT
>NW_019379531.1:3179765-3251630 GCF_000648655.2 Copidosoma floridanum | reverse complement strand
TTTTTTTTTTTTTTTTTTTTTTTTTTTTTTTTTTTTTTTTTTTTTTTTTTACTCCAGTTCAGATGGCGGTGTGTAACGTGTTTCGAAAATTTTAGACCCACATTCGTTCGGGTCGAACATTAATATCCTCCATTGGGTGTGTGTACGAGAGTTCCATAACGGACGGCAGATTGGATTATTAGCAAAGAATTAGTCTCGTTGATAGCAATCCGAAAAGGTTGTATCGATTGACGGGCGACGTACATAAATCATCGCGGTTTTTCTAAAACACGAGCAATTTGTAAATTTAAACTCGTACCTGTACTTGTTTTTCTGGTTTTTTTTTTTCTTTTGCTCCTCCCAGCGCTTTACTACACAACATGGTAGGATATTCAATGCAAAGCTGTACACGTGACCCCCGTCGGGGATTGCCTGCCAATCTCCTTCTGCCGGCATCTCCTTATAATTCATTAAAATTCTTTTTTGGACCCTAGAAACGTGATGGATTCTGCTTTCAATTTGGTCGAAGTCCTGCTGCGACGACTGCCCTCCCGACGCTCTAGGCAGCCTTGTTTTTCTCGATATCCCTCCCCCCGTGGCTTCCCCTTTTCTATCTTCTCCGTCTCTCAGGCTGCATGGCAATGAGATTACTCGATTGCCGCCTTCGTTGTCGTCGAAACGATTTCCATTGCGATTGATTACGCTTCAACGATTCTCACATATTTTTGTTTCATTGTCAATTGTTAACAAAATGTTTAGAAACTTCTACAAAATAGTTCACGCGATGGATTACATTGATTTTAATAGAAAAATTATTTTAATAATTTTTTGGATAGTTCTGCTGAACCAGGTAATTTTGGACTAATCTGATAGGTTGAATAAAGTAAATTTTATGTATGTAGAAAGACAAAGGTTTGACGATTTCTGTGTTAAAAAAAATTATTTTTCCAAATTTAACACGTGTTATTAGTCATTGCAAACAGAAACGTCAATAAAGAGTTAGATGCAATAGTTCATACAAAAATGTATAGACTACGTGTAAAGTCTTATATTTTCATATAAATAACATCATAAAACTTTTACCTTTTAAATATTTTTACCATTTTAATTTCTCTCGTTATAATTTTACTTATTACTTTGTTTATTCTGAGTGTAAAGTTAATTTTGTTTTTATTATTTTTTTTATTTGATTTTTTTATTGAATATTATAATTTTTACTTCTCACGTATTGGCTACCTTTTTTGTAATGTATGTAACGCATGGATTACTATCAACGCTAGGATCATTTTGTTTTTAATAGGTTATGTTATGAGTGATAAGTATTGTATTATCCAAAAAAGTTAACAAGACCCTTGTTCTGTGTGATTCATTAATTTCTACACAGTTTTACACAGGGAACAGTTTTAACTGTGGGACAGATACTTTATAGCGAATTATTACTCGTATCGGTCAAAAAAAAAAATCTCCCACAGCGATAAATTGTAAGATAGCGTGCACTTACGCACGTAAAACCCACAATTACTATTGTATATACACGAGGTCGAGCATCAATGAAAACTTTACCGTAACGAAAACCTCTGGCAGAAAAAAAAATCGTCTATCATTGTTGTGCCTACTACCAAGTTTAATATTGCACGCGCGCACGAGAGTCATCAAATAAGACGAGCAATACAAGTGTCCTCGTTCACCTTCTTGCGGGGGGTATACCTTCTCGCGTATAATATCCACTGTAAACCTGGACTGTCTTACGTTTCTTATTTTATCTCCACGTATCCTATCATACATCCAGAAGGGAGATAGACAGGGCTTTACTTCGCGAACGGGAGCGTATCTCCGTTTCTCCCTCCCTTTTTCTCTTTACATTCGTGGCTGTGTTGTATATAAAGAAACGAAGACGACGACGGAGCGAGAAAGCCGCGTCAGAGGGGAGGGCAAGGAAGATGCACGCTGCGGTGTGCGTTTACATACATATGTATGTGAGTATATAGCTTAGTATACACCCTTAGTAAGGTACCCCTGGCGGTGTGGTGCTAGCCCTGACATGAAGTTGATTAATGAATTTTCTCCAAGAGAGCCATGCAGCGCGTATATATGTATAATACACGCTGTACACAACAGAGCAGCTCTCTCTCTCTCTCTCTTATAACCTCCTCCCCCTACTCCTCATCGCTTCACAATCCACTCTACTCTTATTCGCCTCGATTCTCTTCCTTTCCTTCTCTCTCCCTCTCGCTCGTCTCTTTCTTTCCCCCCATATACCTACATACTGAGCACCCTTTTTCCATCTTCTTTTGAACGTACTTTCTTCTCTGCCCGTCTTTTTTTTTTGTGCCCGCGTCTCTGGCCTTCCACCTTATAGGAATCATCTTTTTTTTTCCCTCCGTTTCTTCGATCTATCTCTTCCATTTCACGCAACCAACCCCTGGGCTGTAAGTAAAAAGCCGAGCCTGCCAGCGCACAACAGTCGTCGATTCGAATCGCGTATCTGTATCCACACACGCAACGCTTTCATTTTGGTGATGGTTCTTTCTTTGCATGACTGGATTTCGGTACCATTGTGCCCCGTAAACGCCTGACTGCTAAATGCCCTCGCGATGTGTACGTGTCTGAACGGACAAAGTCTTTGGTTTCTTGGACTTGGGACCTTTTTTTTGAGCTTTTTTGTGAATCCATTTTTTTTTTTTTTACTTAACGTACCTAAAAATGGTATAGTTCTGGATGTACTAAAAATTATTTGTGCTCGTAAATAAATAAATATGGAGCTTCGAAGAAACAATTGAAAAATCTTGGGGAAGAACAGTATGACAACTACGGAAGTTTCGACAAAGTATGTCTGATGAAAATTTCGTATGCATCTCTGTTGGGAAAAACAAACAGAAGATGTGCCACAAGTGATTTTACAAAGAAGGAGTAATGGTATCTAAATGACTTGTAAAATGGCCTGGCTGTACATAAATAACGAGCACGCGAACGCGAGAAAGAAAAAGATAGGCGTCGCACATGTTGTTTTTTGTTATTCTTTGGTCAATCGACAAGCGTCAAAAAGTCAATTAAATTGTTGAAAAACAACTAAACCAAGACATGAATACACGACCTCTGATTTTCGAGACAATCGAGACAGAAAGAGAGTAAGTACCTGAGAGGGAAAAAGAGGCCCATCAAAGTGTACAAATGGCCTGGCGACAGCTACCGGAAACTATCCAATCTCCTCTAAGAGAACTGCAGACAGATAGTTCGACAATGAGTCGAAGAAAATCAATGAGTCTGTCTCTACCACCACTACTGTCGTCGTAGTCAATGGAGTCCCTATAAGAAATGCATCTGCTTCAACGATTTTTTTTTTCTTAATACACTTTCAAGCTCCTACGCTGCATTTGCCTTCTTTTTGCCGGCTTTTTTACTTCAAATAAACGACTGTTCACTATTTACCTTTTCCACGAGATAATCATTACGCTCCTTGACAACCTTATCGTATGTTATGAATGCACCTAATAAGTTGCGTATATACTGTTTAACTTCGTCTTCGACTGGCTGGATTGAAAGCTTCTCTCTTTATTCTTTTGTCTCTCTCCTTTCCGTTATTCAAGTATTTACAACCACCTTCATTGCTCTTCTCTAGCTTTTGAAATTCACTCACGATATTTGAGCCGAGGAGCTGTCCACGTGATTCAAATGATTCAGAATCATGATTAAATCATTTTGAATTATGAATCATTTTCGAATCATGAATAAAAATTAAAAAATTGAAATCTAAGATGATTCTGTATTGAAGCATCGGCAATTGGAAATCCAACTATTATTTGTTATTATTTATGAGAGTATGAGAATTGTAACTTTACGCAGCTCGGTGAAAGACTCGAAATGTTTCATAGGACATCAATCCCCGTTGACATAATAATATTTTGTAACGTACGATATGCATCTTCCCTATACGTAACAATTTTCTTACCAAGTTTCATTTTGTATTTTGTACAAAAACTACTTAAGAATTTATCGATCCATCTTTATTGAATCGTATTTAAAAACACAAATTAACAATAGGTCGACATGACAGCGCTAATTGTGTACATACACCCAAGAAAAGCACAATCCCTAATGACTCAGCTATTCGTAAATAGTTCCAAAAGCGACTTGACGACTAAATCCAATCAAGAAGATTAACTTGAACATTTACAAAGTCTTGTGTCGCCACTCTAATTTATTAGACAACAAAAAAAGGTATCACAGCCGTATTCAAAATACTCCCGAACGAAATCAAAGTTATTAAAAATTCTGCTCGTTTCTCACTCTCTAGCCAACAGCCATGGAAGATTTTCGTTGGGAATAGAAAGGCAGGGCTACCAGTGCTCTGGGAACAATTTCTACTCAACCTCCATGTCTACATGTGCCGGAGAAAAAAAAATGAGAAAGAGAGAGGGGTCCGTTCGCTCCAATGAGATATACCCACGTGGGTTGGTTGCTGCTGTTGCCATACTGACGAGTCGTCGTGCCTGCTGCTGGGCAGCGATAATCGTGTTGTATACTCTCCACTTTTTGCCCTTGGCTCCTCTGTATACTACTCAAATGGACACTTTGTGCTCTTAAGTGTTGTTTAACTATGTCCCTTTAATTTTTCTTACTGCAGAACTACTGTGATTTATTACAAGATGGTTAAATAGTATAATCACATTTTTATGCTTTGCTATTGGACTTTGAAATTCAAATCAAGACTAGACAACCTATCTTTCTAAAATTTGTTAAACAGATAAATTTAATAATCAAAAAATATGAGAAAAAAATCGATACTTTTTCGTAACTTTCCAGCTGCACATCTAATGTTCAGAGTGTACGATATGCAGTATTTGTTGTACCCTACTCGTATCTGAAAAGCTCGCGCGTAAAGAATCCCCGTAGTCATCGAGCAAATAGCCCGGCAAAAAGTGGCGACGGGCAAAAAGTTCCCGAAGCTTGCTACGTAGAAGAAAAAGGACCTTGAAATGACGATTCCTTGCACTTGGAGCTGTCGTCGCGTCTTTTCGCCCGGATGCACTGCAACATCAGCTTTTTGTTCGACCCGTAATTGATATCTTGCAAAAAACAAGTGCTCTTTCATGACTTGACGATAAACCACTCGACGGACGCAAGATTTGAGATTTGAAGCTTTGTTTGACAATATGCGGACTTTTATAATAAAAATTGTTTATTATATGAAATGTCATAAAATTACTTAAATGTGACAATTGAACTTGCAAGACGAAGGTGACGATTGTATTATTAAACTTTTCATGCGTGCGGCGTGAGAGTGTGGTATTAAGGGGGATTTATTCTCTTCATCGGAGACTGGACGGGATCTAAAAGGCTCGAGGGCACGAAGAGGCTCATAAGTGAGGTTCTCACGTACTAAACGCGACTGGAGTGGTCAACGCCGGATCATGGGATTAATCACGAGTAGGGTGTTGATGCCCAATTCCGGCAGGGCTGAGAGGGATCTCCTGCTATTGCGGAAGAGTTGGGCACTTTCATGATTCATCCCGTTTAATTTTCGTGCTTATTTTTCGTTATGCTCGCAAAATATTGTTTTAATTTTTTCAACAGTTTTTCTTTGTTTACACAGATAGTAAATTCATTATTAAGCTACTTTTTTTTCAGCAAAGAAAATTGTTCTACCTGTAATAAAAATTTTAGAAAAAATTAAAGGGTGCCTTTTTTTATTTTTTCATTGGTAAACATATATTACCAGGGAGCATGTTATTTTTTGAATACAGTAAGCGCAATGTATGATACTTCAGTATCCCCTCTTAGATGAGGTAAACAAACCAATTCAAACAACCCCACGCAAAATAGATAGCGCACTCTTAGCTCAAATCCCGAAAATATACTAGATTGGCTTGATACAATTCGGCCAATGAGCCGCTTGGTTGTGAATGCACTACACAGCTGCCCCCGCATTTACCAGGCGTGAATCCGTCTCATTATTTTACACCATGATATATTTACGAAATCGCGGACACCTAGAAATCTACCAGTTCACTCGAGAATCGAGCAAGTGGTGCTAGTGCACATACTATAAATTATTGTTAGCATTGCTATAACCATCATCATGGCAGTGAGAAGAGAACTCCGGTATACAGGTATATGTACCTATTCCTGCAATTTTTTTTCCCCGCATCGTGATAATATTGTGGTACACTCGCATGTACTGACGTATGAACGCGTAAGACGAGGGTGGAGAATGAACCACTGTGGCGATAGAAAGAAAAGGACGAGTAAATATATAAAGCGAGCGACGGAGAGAGCATACATGAGCCGGACGGTGCAAAGGTATACGTGTAGCAGTGGTGCAGCTCTCTGGCGTGCCGCGCTCGCGTTCATTAATCTTGATCGGATCAGTCGAGATAGCGGCGAGCTGTTTCGGGTAACCCTCCGCCCGCTCCTCTCTCTCTCTCTCTCACTTTCTCTCATCAACCGCTGTGCTCTTTTTCTCTGTTTCTCCTTCGTATATTTTTCCAGGAGCTTTTTCATTCTTTTCTTTCCTCTCGGGCTCATACCCCGCGCCCCCATACACTTTTCCGGCGTTGCTGTCCGCAGTCGTCGCGTAGCGGCGCCATGGCTGATGGCTCCCTTTTTGCTCTCGATACCGATGACTTCACGAGCATCTTCTCCTGGTACTTCCATGACCTATCAAAAGGTTCCCTATCTTTTATTTTCTCAATTTTTTATTAGAGTGGAACATTCCATGGTACTCTGAGATGTGGGAGCTGAACTGAAGTATGTACATACAGATATCAGACGAGTTTTTTTTTTTTTTTTTTTTTTACTCCAGTTCAGATGGCGGTGTGTAACGTGTTTCGAAAATTTTAGACCCACATTCGTTCGGGTCGAACATTAATATCCTCCATTGGGTGTGTGTACGAGAGTTCCATAACGGACGGCAGATTGGATTATTAGCAAAGAATTAGTCTCGTTGATAGCAATCCGAAAAGGTTGTATCGATTGACGGGCGACGTACATAAATCATCGCGGTTTTTCTAAAACACGAGCAATTTGTAAATTTAAACTCGTACCTGTACTTGTTTTTCTGGTTTTTTTTTTTCTTTTGCTCCTCCCAGCGCTTTACTACACAACATGGTAGGATATTCAATGCAAAGCTGTACACGTGACCCCCGTCGGGGATTGCCTGCCAATCTCCTTCTGCCGGCATCTCCTTATAATTCATTAAAATTCTTTTTTGGACCCTAGAAACGTGATGGATTCTGCTTTCAATTTGGTCGAAGTCCTGCTGCGACGACTGCCCTCCCGACGCTCTAGGCAGCCTTGTTTTTCTCGATATCCCTCCCCCCGTGGCTTCCCCTTTTCTATCTTCTCCGTCTCTCAGGCTGCATGGCAATGAGATTACTCGATTGCCGCCTTCGTTGTCGTCGAAACGATTTCCATTGCGATTGATTACGCTTCAACGATTCTCACATATTTTTGTTTCATTGTCAATTGTTAACAAAATGTTTAGAAACTTCTACAAAATAGTTCACGCGATGGATTACATTGATTTTAATAGAAAAATTATTTTAATAATTTTTTGGATAGTTCTGCTGAACCAGGTAATTTTGGACTAATCTGATAGGTTGAATAAAGTAAATTTTATGTATGTAGAAAGACAAAGGTTTGACGATTTCTGTGTTAAAAAAAATTATTTTTCCAAATTTAACACGTGTTATTAGTCATTGCAAACAGAAACGTCAATAAAGAGTTAGATGCAATAGTTCATACAAAAATGTATAGACTACGTGTAAAGTCTTATATTTTCATATAAATAACATCATAAAACTTTTACCTTTTAAATATTTTTACCAAAGGTAAAAAAAGTCGCAAAGTTAAAACTGATTAGAAGACAACAAAATTAGAGATGTCTTATCGAATTCTTTTTCGTAATAAATTATCTACAAAAATGCAAAAAGAACTGAAAAAAAACATATGTTAGTATGTAATTCTATTAAAATTAGCTTATGAAATTTTAAGAGGTAATTATTGTTGTTCAATAATAATATTGATATAAATACATACAGTATTTCATAGTAAAACACTATACTTTAGAGTTACGAGTCAAATGACATCATTCTATCAACTGAACCACACCAATTGTAAAATTGCTGGTATAGTATGATGTTGTGTTTCTTTTTTATACGGGAAAAAGGAAAAGTTGTTAATTAATTAAATACCGTATTAGGTATTACTGGAAAAAAAGGACAAAGTGAAATTATTTTCATTTCAAGATGATGATTTTTTAAAAACTCAAAATCGAGATGGTACATTTTTTGAACCACAGAGATTCATTAGGTACATTACAGACTCAAGCGTGTAACTTGACTCAATTTTTATGAGTATTGGTAACACCATGTTTCACCCGAGCCGTCGATAAGCAAACCGATTAAAAACACCGAGTCATTCCCACAGCTGGTGTTAATCTACCGATCTTCTCGCGCCAGCCGAAAGCCGCGCGTCCTTTCAACAGCTCAGCCAATTAGCATCAGCCGAAAGCGCTACAATGGCCCGGACGTCAGCGTCAAAACAAAAACAAAGCAACCCAAACCCGTACACACGAGCGTCAGGAGCGACAACTTCCTCCGAGGAGCGCCGAAAATACAAATTCGAGAACACAGGGCATTCGCGCTTCCCGAAAATCTTAACAAGTGCGAAGTGACACGAGGAGAGAGGAGCCGAGCTCGCGCCTAATGATGTATGCGACTCGTGGCGGGACCGCCCACGTCATAAACTACCGTGGGCCTCCTTATCCTCCTCCTACAACTTTTACTCGTATCATTAGTAGCGCCAGCAACACCGGAGTCGCGTGTCACTGGAAATTATAATTATTATTTCCTCTCGCACACAAACATAAATATACCTGTTTCCGCAAACACAAATCCAAAGAGCTGTCGTTCAGTTAACAGTGGACGAAATGACTTATTTTTCTCAAAATAGTGATTCGTTCACTCCATCTCTCGCAGCATCACCTCTGCCGATACGGTGTACACAACGCGGGGCTCCAATTTCCCGGTCTGACGACAGAGGAAGCGCACCTCCGTATATCTCTTCCCTCGCACGTACGTACATGGATATATACATCGTCGACAACGAGAAAGAGAGTCTCCCGAGGGTACAACACTATGACGCGCCCCTCAGTAGTCGCAGCATCCCCGGTGCGTAACAGAAGTGCGAAAGACGCTCGCACGAGAGGAGACGTAGGTATCGATGCGAGGAGGGTGCGACGCCGTCCCGTAATTACGAGGTTCCTGATAAATGGAGCCGTGACTCTGTTAATCCCCCTCTGCCCGTGCGCCAATTACACCAGACGGGGAGGACTCGTTTTCGCGTTCACGGAGGACTGAGCGCCGAGTTAGCACTTCAGGCATGATGAGCAAGGCGACGATTTCAATTTTTGATTGTCTTTAGTTGGCTCTTTTAGGATATGGTTCATTACAATCGTTTAGATCGTCGCGATCGGCGATGAGACGGCACTTTTTTTCTCTTCATCCCCTCCGACGTCGATTGCCATGGTTTAGTATACCCACCGCAAATTCGATGAATCTGAAACACGATACCCCGGCACGGAGATGATCATTTTATAATTGCACGCGAGTGCGGTGAGGTTTGTCGACTGATCCTTTTTTTTTTTTTTTTTTTTTTCGTTAGTCATGGATTCCAAATCAATCATCGAGGCTGAATGAAAAATCGGTTAGCGAGTCCCCCCTCCGCAATCGAATAAATTTGACGCGTGCACTTGATAATTTATTTAAAATAACGACCCTCAAGACCGGAGGCAAACTGTGTGGTCGTCCCGTGCTTTTATTTTTCAGTGGTATACGAAGCCAGAGACAGGAAGGCCGTAACGAGGGCGAGCCCGTGGACACGTCGCGAGGGACCACCCGATCGGACCCGCGGATTCCAGTGCTCGTTGAGTATACACATTTACAGCTACCGGGCTGGGCTGGGTATGTAGATCTTGGACGATTGTCGCGAAAGCGTCAAGGTGGGTTTCCCTGTGTGCGTCGTGGTCACCGCCAGCTTCATTTATCTTGTCGAGAAATTGCCGAGAGACACGTAGTACAGGTACAATAATGTGTACGAGTGCAGTATGTGCGTCAACCCATGCGATCAAGGTCGCGTGAATGTAGCAGCCCATCGCGAGATTTCGCGGAAACTGAATCCGAAGTTGTCGTTGTCCAGGTGGTGCCTTTTTGCGATGAGATTGCTGCGAAGCCACGAGATTGAATTTTTCCGATGGTGGATGAAATTCATGCCTTTTCAAAAGTGACAAATGACTTTTGGTGTCTCACTTGCGTCTACCGACATTGTGCAACTGAAATGAATACTTATGTACCAAAAGATCTTATGAAAAAGTCACCCGATTTGCAGCTAAAGTAAAACACGGCATAGCTGCATTCAATGATTCGAAATAAATCCTAGGGAAGCCCTTGTCCTTCGCCCGGGTGCATCAATTTCAATGATAGACACTCTAAAATATCAATCTCAATCCAGCCGCAGAGAGGAAAGCCTCGCCCCGCGCGCACCTTGATACAGCCATCACTGGAAAAGCTCCGTGCGCGTCTCCAGATAACAAAAAAAGAGCGAAAGAGCCGAGCACTTGAAAAATCGAAATACGCCTGCACGAGGAGCTTCTCTTCCTGGCTCCTGAAATTCTCCATTTTCAAAGAAGCTGAAGGAAGAGAGAGAGAGAGAGCACCAGGGCCTCTCTTTCGTTCTCTAGCCGACAGAGTTCCATGGGCGGTGGCAAAGCCGTGGCCCCTACTGCTCCGCGGGCGTCTCCCATTCGCCTCTCGGGAGCCACCCCTCCTCCCCTTCCTTCCTTCACCCTCGACGTGGTGCGCTGCCAGCTAGAGAGAGAGAGAGAGAGAGAGAGAGAGAGAGAGAGAAAGAGAGAGAGAGAGAGAGAGAGAGAGAGAGAGAGAGCAAGCGCGTTGAGCACGCTCTTGTGGGGGAAACCGAGGTGCTGATGCTGCTGAGTATATAGGTTGTACGTGGGGCTGCAGCCTCGTTGGACCGTCGACAAAGTCGGCCGTGGGTGTGAACGCAGCTGCTGGATGTACGTGTATATGCTAATGTGTCGATCGAGGGTATACGCGCTACAGTTTGGGGCAGATGGTCGCTGTTTGATGATATTGAAGATTTTGGAGTCTCGTGTGGCCCCTTTTGGGGATATTTCCTCGATCGATGAAACCTTTTTACCCTGGAGGTACAAATAATTATCGCATCTAATCATTGAACAATTCGTTTGGACTTACATTACGTGAGTGCTACGAGCGTTTTTTATTTGCGGTGCTATTGAGGTAAAAGAATTAATTATCGCGTAGAGTATAGGAGGGTACATGCAAATAATAAATTTTCAATACCGCCCGACCGAAACACGAAATAAAGAGGATAACAAACGCGAAAAAAGGCTCCATAAAGGAGGAGGCCCTTTTTGTTGCCTCGTCATCCCTGTTTTTTTCCCTTTCGTGTGTGCTCTCTCGTTGTTGGCTCTCTCTCTCTCTCCTTTTTCTCCAAGCGAGCCTCGATAAGCGATCCCCCCCTTTCGTGCACGCAGGGATATTGATCTAGAGCTCGAGGCCCTGCGTTGCACCGAGGAAGCGTTTTGCGTTTACTGTAATGTGCTTTGTCGCGTAGCAGCGAAAGTAGGCGTGAAAATTGAGAAAAATGTTAACGGTGCTCTTGCTGCTGCTGACGGACACAAACAGTGGAAGCAAAAAAAAGCGAAATTAAATGACAAATGTGATTTTTTATATTTTTACCTTTTTGTCTTTATTTAATTCACGTTTTATTATCATCGTCGTTTTTTTTCTTTCTCTTTATCGATATAAACATAAGCATTGTCGCATCGGTAATAATAATTATATGTATTTCATCGCTGGATTACTATACAAGGGTATTATATACACAATGAATGGAGTACACAGTGGCCACACTTAAACGACTTGTTCACTCGTACGTTTCTAGCAAATTTTTTTTTTCTTTTTCAATCGCTTAAATTTTTAACACCGAACGCGTGAAGTTAAAGCAACGCTCATGGGATCACTATTGCCATAATTAATTTTTACGTATGACTCGTGTGTGTGTGTGTGTGTGAGCATTGCTTTGACACCTCTACGTTCGATAATTTCACAAAGATTTCATATATTTACGTGTCTTTAGCGCTTAGTATTCTGGTATGAGTTTTTTTTTTTTTTTTTCACTTAAGTGCTACTTCCATACACAACATAATTAGAATTGTTTTGGTATATCGTCACAGCGACTCTGTGCAATTCAATCGTTTGATTTCTACTCGCTCGTTACAAACAGTAGCTTTTGATAATTTTTTTTTCTCGTTTCGATTTTTCATTCTTATTCTCGGTTGCGCTAAAAATAGAGATACTGTTAAATCTAATCAGGAATATGTACAAGAGGTTTGTCATGTGGTAATGAGATTGCAATGGTGAATTGAGGTTTTAAAGTGTTAGAATTAACTCAGAACAAATATTCCAAACGATTGCCAAAAAATGGGAACCAACAATCTAACCAAATCTATTACTTTAAACAATTAACGTCAATGAAACAGACACTGGTTACAATTGAACTTACCATTGGAATCGGGTAAAATTTGACCCTTTGATGGTCTATTATGGACTAATAACCATTGCGCCTTTCGATTGGGCTATCGAATGAAACAAAAATTGGAGTGAAATTATTCGTAAATAGGAAAAAATACGCCAACGAAATAAAAAGTTAAACATTCACCTCGAGCATCGAATCATACCACAAGCACACGCAATAAAGTTTCCTTATTCCATCTAAAATACATATTTATTTCTGAACACAACAACGTAACAGAGCTCAGCAATAAAATATTCACTTCAATACGCAAAATTTATACACTTATCGTAGTATTGTTTCGTATACGGTACAGACGATTGATTTTTACAACTTTCCATAACTCATTGAGAGTCAAATATATATTTATATGTAGTGTCGCTTGAAATTTATAGTCTTTATTTCGATAGAAAAGAGAACCGGGCTTAAACGATGTACACTTTTTTTTAATAATTATTATACTAAAGATATATATTTATAAGAGTTAATTTTGTAGTGAACGAGGACTTTTTTTTTTTAAAAAACCAACTTCTTTACAATTATATACACACACCATTTTATACGATTATTATTAATATTTACATCACCTGATAGAGTTCGTAAGATTCTAATATTAAAGAGCGCCGTTTTAATTCATGAAATCCATGAATCTGCGAAAAAATTGTTCGTAACTTTTCCTCGGTCAATGCAAATGAGACTCGCATTCATTTTCCTCTACGCTCGAGACACATGGCACAAATCAACGATAATCAACTGGTAAACTTCGCGTAACCAGTCGCGTCACTGGGTCGTCGTCAAAAAGAAAATAAGGAAAAGAAACAAAAAACGCGCGGACAGAGTGCATATGTTTGTAACGTAATCAATCATTCATTACAGCGCGTCAGATGTTATGTTTTCGGTGGCCTCAATGAAATTTTACTACAAAATACCACAGTTCAGTTGGCAGAGCACGAAAATACAGTTTTGTACGAGTCAAGGAGCTATCACAGGATTGTCTGTTAAGGAGCTAGAAATGCAGAAAAATTTTACAATATTGTTAAGTCTAATTTTTTTTTTTTCCGATCGCAAAGTATAATATTTTAATTGATACCTTCCTTATTCAACCGTGAAAAATACAGCATAGCCCGGAAGTTTGCTTTCAAGTTATACGTGCACTCTCCAAAGAAGATCCTTGACCAGTGGATGAGAAAACAAGATATTTTTTGATTAATCGCTACTCCAGTCTATAGGCGATGTTCATCGAAGAACGTAGCAAGGTTTCACTGATAAACCACCGCATCGACGCGACAATGAAGTTATTAATGTTAACTGCAACGTAACTCCTTGTTTGTACAGAAAAAAAAAAAAAAAAAAAAAACACCAACTCTGTACTTTACCCAACAGTTCAACATGCCAGTACCACCAACAAACAAACACACACACGGATAAAAAAACGCAAGGTAAAAAGGTCTCATCGCACCTCACAGTCCACCGCGCTCCTTCCGAGTATCCTCGCGACGACGTCATCGTCCACAGCGTCCCCGTCCCCGTTCGGCTGCTCGTACGAGTACCGGCCGTCACCGAAGGGCAGACAAAAGCTCTGCTGCTGCTGTTCCCGTGGCTCTGCATCCACGTACGTGTGTTACAGGGCCATCAGGCCATAGTCGGACTTGATGGCCGTCGGTGGGACGGCCGTAGAAACACCGCCGGGTGGACTGTGGGTCGTCGGCGCCAGGGGACTAATGCTACCCCCCGAGGCCTGCATGTGCACCATACCCGGCTCCATCATGCCCGCGTTCACGTGGCAATGACTCAGCTGCGCCTGCAAATGAGCCAACGGGTGCTGCTGTCCCACGTGGCCCTGGAAGCCGCTCGCGTGGTGGGCCTGCTGCAGAGCCCCGAACCCATCCACCGTCGGTGGCTTCACGTCGTGCACGTCCCCCAGTCCAGCCATGCCCCCGGTCACACTACCGTCCAAACTGCTCTCCATACAACTCTGGGGTGACATGTTGTTGTTCTTCCGCAGACCGTTTGCCGTCGCCACGGCACTGCCGCTGTTGTTGCTGGCGGAGGTGTTGTTGTTGTTGTTCTTGGAGGCTCGCGACTTGGAGGCCTTGCTCGGCTGCCCGTTGGCGTTTTTTCGCTTAACGTTTTTGGTGTTGGGCAGCTTGTTGTCCTTCTTGTACTTCATGCGCCGGTTCTGGAACCAGATCTTGATCTGGCGCTCGCTGAGGCTCAGGGTGTGCGCTATCTCGATGCGCCTGCGCCGCGACAGGTACTTGTTGTAGTGGAACTCCTTCTCGAGCTCGAGGATTTGCTGGCGCGTGTAGGCCGTCCGCTGGCGCTTTGGCTCCATGCCCGGCTGGTACGAGCCGTTCGCTGAAACAACAAAGACACACACACGTCACGGATGTTAGTTACATATACGTTCACATCGTGTATAAACTCATAACGCCTCGTTGATGTTACTCGTGTAATAATATAATGTACTGTGTATATATGTATTCGTGTCGCAAAAATGATGCTCGCCCGATGATTGATGAAGTCGCTGTGGTGCATCATTTGTGGGTCACCAGCGGCACTACGTGGCTTGTTTGATAAAAGTCCGGTGTATGATTTACATCGAGAAGCTTTTAAAAACCGAGACGATCGAGGCCCCACGGCAAAAATGTTAATTGGACGTGTATACGGGGGACGCGCTGGATGACGGTGTGGCGAAAAAATCCGTGGGTTACGAAATTTCGGGAAGCGATAAAAAGTTAACGCGCTCGTCCTTATCGCGCTTGTTGTGGAAACGACCCGTGTCCATTCGCACACTACGTAAATTCCAGGTGATGGACGGGAAGAATGTCACCGAAGGTGATGTTTCGGGTTTGTGTTAATGGCTAGCTCGTGCGTCTGCTTGAGAGCTACTGAAAGGATCGTCTGCGAAATTGAACGACGGGGGGGGAGGGGGAAACTTGGCGAAAACAAGCTACCGAACTGGCCTCGATATCAACGTTGCTCTATCACACGGATCGGTAGAGGAGGAGGTGGTGACGAGTCGCGTATGCAGGAGTTGTTTTCGACGATGGCTTCCTAAAAAAGAGAAACCCGGTGGTCCTGATCGGTCAGTGTCGCGCATACACGCTGCGTGGAGGGAGAGAAGCGTCAGGTGATCAGTTATGGGACGACGAAATACATTATGCGCTGGTTGCTGCTCCGTTACCGATGCCACGTATACACGGTGATAGTCGCGCGTGTAAGCGCGCGAGGACACACCGTATCGGCCCCAAATCCGTCCTTATTAGCGGCTACTACTTCCACTCTGCTTCTTTTTCCCACTCGAGTGTCAAATATGATTTATGGGAATTTGGAAATTCAATTAGCCCAACGCACCACTGCTCGAGGCTACCTTACCAGGCGACACAGATTACTGGCCAATTATCATCGACCCCCCTTCTTCCCACCTGGACAATCGGTCCATCGTCCTCAAGAATAACAAAATTTCGCACATGGCGCCTGGGCCCCGCGGACAAGAGATTGGACCCAGGAATGATCATTCACTCCACGAATGTGGGTTCTTTTTTATCATCTCATCATCCTCGCGTGCTGCGTTTGACGTTTCTTTCGTTCGTGCTTTGTAAAGCTAGAGAGGAATGGGCAGCTTTCGATGCTCCTGACAAATATTTTATCCTCGTAATGGATGGGTCGCGAGGTTTCGCTTCCGTTTCGTTGGAATTCCGTGCGAAATCCTGTAAACGTAACACGTGGGAACAACGCGAGGAATGAGGTTTCATCAAACCACGTCCAGGTGGAGTTCAGTCGACGGAGTGTTGGTCTCGCATTGACTTGCACTAATTGACATGCAACTAATTGCCCGATTGAAAATATGTAGTAAAATGAATTTTGGTTTCACTTTTGGCATCTCCATCATGACATCCAAAAAATAGTTGTTTCTCGTCCAAATAGCTTCATGAGATCTGGAAAATGTATGAATTCTGTTTGATCAATTTTTTTTCTCAGATCTTTTACTCTCGACAGACACCGTAATTTCAAGCTTGACAGAAACAAACCACGAAATTTCCCCGCATCCAGCGATCAGGTGGGCAAAAGTTAATACCGAGAAAACAAAACTCGTCGACGTGGATGTCGATATCGTGATGATCGGACCTCGTCGTGTGCGCGTGTGCGGTCATGTTTTTCCTTGCCATCAGAAAACGAGCCAACGTCATATCTACAGCGAGGGGAAAAAACGAAAGAAAAAAAAAAAGACGTGGAAGCAAGGATGAATATCGAGGCCCGGTGGTCTCCTCCGCTGGCCAGAACGGCGGACAGCAGAAGCACGAAGAGTTAAAATACGACGACGAGAGACAGAAAGCTTCGGACGCGTATAGGATTGGAATCACTGCGGGCACATTCCATTCCGAGCTGTGCCTCTGCTGGCTGGCTGACCCTTTCTCTTCTCTCGCCTCGTGTGTACGCTCGTGTAGGTATATTACACTGGACAACAGCGAGCAGCAGCCAGAGAGTCGAGAGACTAAGTAGTGTAGGTACATGTTGGGTGATGTATCATATGTATGTACGCGAGGGAAGGGACAATTACATTTCTCGCTTCGACGTGTAAATGGACACACGTAGGCGTATATATGTATATTTCTATAAGCTAGTTGATAGTTTACAACCGCATCCCGTAATCAAAGTTTGACCTCCACCTCCTTGTACTGTACTAGCTGTTGCTGCTGATGTGGAATATTCGCCGATACTGTGTATTTTTAGTGTGTTTGAATGCAGACATGAACATTTAAAATAAAATTATTCATTACTTGTGTTCCTATTTCATTGTAATTTCTATTCATACGAGTGTACTAATTATACGATTGTAAGTATCTTTATTTGAATAAAAACTATCTGAAGTAAAATTAAATTGACTTTTATGTGATTGTCTCTTGCATGGTAGCATAGTAAGGCATGTATGGATGATGCCACAAATATTATTATACGATTGAGACTATGTCTCCAGCTACGAACTAATGTTGTTTAAAATACTATTTAATATATATTATTCAGTTTTAAAGTTGTATATTATAATAAATTCTCATTAAAAATTCACTAATTTTCGTCAAAGTTGATCCAATCTGACCGAAATTCTTTAAAAAATTGTATCCAAACTTTTTATTTCAGTTCAATGAGCCTTATTTGGAAGCTTTGTCATTTTAAATTGTGAATTTTTCAATACATTCGCCATATTTCAACATTTTCTCCAGTAACTCTATATTTAATTTAAGTTTTCAAAAAGAAAAAAGACAGTCAATAGATATCAAATTATTTTTAATATTTTTTTTTAATTTCAAAATGGAATGTAAATATTGTCACAAATATTTTTTACGTGACAAGTATGTTTATCGTTCCTTACACAAAGTCAGAGATTAAGAGCCCTTTTATGGTACTTCTTTAGAGAATTTTGAATACTACTAAGCAATAAAAAAGTGTTAAAAAAAAGTGAATCAATAACTATTGTAGGAGTCTAACTTAGAATCTAAATAGAATCAGTTAAAAGAGCATACCATTGATTGATTAAAAAATTTTCTACCTTTATTCTACCAATAATTGTTGTCATGTATTGCTATATTATTTTTGTTATTATTATTATTTTATTTTAGACAATAGTAAGTATGCAATATCTTCAATTACGCCTACACTGAAGTTCAATATACATGTGATTTGAAATAATATATATTATTGCTTTTTGAGTATGAGACCCACACTATAAGTAAAGTATCACGATATATTTAATTTTGTTCCTACTAGGGTTCCAAAAATAATACTCGTAGGTAATCGTTATCTACTTACCGGTAGAAAAAGATAAAAAAATATATCATGATCACACGCACATATATCATCATAATATTATCATCATAATGAAGATGTAAGAGCTTTTATTTCTTACGTCCTGCTTGAAACCCTTTTCCAAAATTAGCATCCCACTTTAATATGGTTGTGTATGACCAAATATTATAAGTATTGAATATATTAGGATTTATCATAATTTTTAAACAGTTGTGTTTTAATAACTTCAGTTATTTTATTGCAATCGTAGAACAACTAATTTATTCGTCTGTTATATATCACTAGACTAATATTTTCTTCGTTTGTAAACATTAGTTACTAGAACTATGATAACATTGATATTTGGTATTTTTTTAGACTAGCATTTATTTTGTATTGCTTAATATTTTGAGAGAAAAGTGAAATATTTTTATTCAAACTAAACAATCATGCTTTTATACATTTGTCATGTACTAAGTTCAAAATATGGTCTTCTTCAGACGTATATTGTACAAGGACAGCAAAGGGTCATATAAACAATGTATATGTAAAAAAAATTGAGAAATTTGTTGGGTTTAAAGAATTTACTACCACAGCAGTAAATTTTTTTATTTATTTATTTTTTTTTTTTTATATCTCAGCCGTTTGAGTGGAATTGTTGGACCGACTTTAAGACTAAAGTTTTTCTGTACCATCTTTTAACTGAATATTTTTCCAGTTTTAATCAACTAATGATACCTCTTCATGCTGTATATTTTTTATATCATCGCCATTTTGCGGTTCCACATATATGTGAATAATATTGAATTACAACAAAAATTAAATAAAGTACAAATTGTTGATGATAGCAATCAAAAGATTAGCTAAATTACAACATAAACAATTTCGTATTTGATTGATCACTGGAATCAACAAGTTTGCGAAACAGATCATTAATTTGTTCACCTATATGCATAGCAATACCTACAAGAGTGACCATGTAGTATCCGTGGTTCACGTACAATCATTCCGCAGCAAAGTAAATCACACGCCTACTTTAATGAGCTCCCCATATCTCTCTTAACATACTAGTGTATACAGCGCTTAGATATTGGCAAGACTATTTTATGGATTCCAAAACGCTACGAAAGAAAATTTTTGCATTTTTTGGATAAGAAAATGTTTTACTCATTACTGTTTTCAATACATTATTCAGAAAATTTATTTTTTTACCAGATAAGTGCAATACGTTTCATATATATTTCAGTTTAGGTGTAATGCATCAAGTCTGTAAAAGCTTCATTTGTTGAAACTAATCCTCACGCACTTTACGAAAAAAAAAAAAAAAATTTGACGCTACTTGGATCCAATCCTTCGACACCATTTACAAAATACGCAATCCAAGTCAAAACAGCATTGTCCAGCCGTCCAATTACAAAGCGATACCCAAGACACCATATTAAATACCAGCAGAGGATCACAAGTACAAAGATCGGAATCAGTAGTGCTCGATTTACTTGTACAATCGATTGGCCCGATAACTTGGTATCTACAATCGTGTGCACGCAAACACGGGACGAGTGTATATTATATACCTGAGAGACAAGGCCTATAGCTGTGGAAGGACAGACCGCCACGTCGCGCCACCGTAGCCCCTATTTCTTCGACTTCCCTCTGGCTCATCGTCGTGGCGGCCAAGCGGCTCTCGTGTATATACATACATATTATATCCGTGGTAATACACTGTATGTACACGCGTTGGGGCCAATAGTTGCAAGTTGGAATGAGCTGCAGTTTTCGCGGTCAAACGGGGATAATAGAGGAGGGAATTGTGCGCCGAGCGTATACGCACAAAGCCCGGCTGGCCGGCCGCGACGATTCCAAGGAGTGTTACGGTGCAGAAAGCATTTTTTCGAACTCGGGCGTCGGGCCCGCGTGGCTCGGTCCCAGCTGGAGCAGTACAGACGCCTTTGTCGGGCGCCTGCGGTACCCACGTATTTTTGGCATTGTTGCTGTAGCCTCGGGTGGTTTTTCGGGAGGCCGTTCGGTTGATGGGGTAAAAGGGAAGTGCGCACTGGGATGTGCAAGGCTCGCTTCCAATTTTCGTTGGTTTCCCATGCTGGGTGTACAGCTGGAGTTTTATTTTTCACCTGTGACAATCAGGTCAGTTGAAAAAAATCTTCTTCATTCCTTACGTATGAGATCCTCATGGGGTTTCCGGATCGTTACGGCATTTCACGGATGTACCCAATTATTTGTATTTTTTTTCCTAAGATTGTCCACACCGACCGATTTTCAAATGACACAAGTTCCCATACAAGTACAAGTATAGCGTGCTCGCGATCCATGATTCAAGCTCGCGGAGAGAGCAGAAAAAAAAGTAGCAAAACACTTGCTCCGAGGTCCGGCAGTCCGAAGTGAGTAATAAATAAAACTCGTGGGCGTGGGCTGTCGCACGCAGCAGCGAGAGACGTATGGGCTCTTGAGAAAAATGCAGTGCGCTGTGTACCCTAGGTACAACGCACGACCATCAGAGCCGACGGAAGGCGTGCAGCGTGTGTGGGTAAGTAGCAAAACACCTCGGATCCAAGAAGAAAAAAAAAAGGACTCACGGCTTACTCACTTGTATAGTGGTAAAGTTTAGTCGCCCGATGGCGCGTCCGTGCGATGGATTCATCGAGGACCCAGGTGAATAATGGCGGGGCATTAATATCACTCGGCTTTTCCGAAGAGCAGTCGGGGGGTGATCCTATAGGACGCGCGCCGCTTAGCAGGTGACAACAAGGTGCACGTCTCGTTGTTCCGAGGGGCTCATCGGCGTGTGTGGGTGCATGTTTGTTTGGATCTTACGGAGAGAGATTCTCGTCGAATGACTTTGGGACGCGTTGGACCACAAAATGCGCCAAGATAAATGTCCCACTTCAATCAACGGACCTCTATGCTCGTCTACCCTCGCCCTCCCTTCTCTCTCTCTGTGTGTTTGTGTGTATCTGGGCCGAGGACTCTGCCATTTGTCTTGCGTATACATGATACTCATAGCGCAGTGTGCGTAAAGTGTGAAGAGGAGGACGGCACAATCTTGTGCATCCTTCTTTCGGAGTTTTTGCGCGCTTCGTGGGGACAGAAACGAGGATTTACGTGATTTCGAGCGCATGCTGACGATCCGCTCGTACATCATCGGAGGAGGAAAGGGATGTTGGCTCGGTGATTTTAATCTCGTGCCATTTGTATGCTAATGATACGGCCGTGTGCAATCGTTGCGCGTATGGAGCCTCACAATGGGCGCGAAGAATCGGTAAAATTGCCCGAGATGACTGTCCGACGGTGGCACGAGTGCGGTAGAATCGTTTCTGCGGCCCATTGGACTTACTGTTTTTTTTTTATTCGTTTGCGAATGAAATTTTGGAACAAAAAAATTTCTCATTAAATCCTACTCTTGTCGATGATGATGTTTTTGGTTTCGCGTACAGTATGCAGCTCGGTTGTCGAACACAGGGGAAAAACGACGCGTCTTTCGTACGGATGAAAGTTTTTGTTTGGCTTTCTCACATTTGTAGAATCACCGATTCTGCCATACGAAGCACAATTGATGCAATGAGTGAATAGGTGTCGTGTTTATGTGTGTGGTAGCAGTAGCAGTAGTTAAAAAAAATAAAATAAAATAAAACAAATAAAGGAAATCGTGAACGTTAGCACACCTCGCAACTTACCAACGCCAGCGACGTGGATCTTCTTCATCCACGGGTAGATGATCCTCTCGCCGGTCTCCTCGTCCTCCTCCTCGTCCTCGGCCATACCTGGCGAACCGTCCAGCATTTGGTCGTCGTCCAGATCATCCGAGCCCGAGCCCTCCTCCTGATGATGCTGCTGCTGTGCCACCACCCCCCGTTGCTGCTGGTGCTGGTGCTGTTGTTGTGCAGCCTGTTGTTGGCTCTGCAGCTCGGGCGAGCAGTCGTTGTCGCGGTGCAGTGAACCCGAGCCCGCAGGACTGCATACATTGTTACCCCCGGCTTCGTGGGGCTGCTGTAGGCTGTCCTGCTGCTGGGCCATGTGCATCAGCGAGGGTGACAGCGCCGTCGAGCTGAGCACCGTGGACGCCGACACTATCTGTTGGGGGAGCTGTTGCTGTTGAATGGACGCGGGCGGGCAGGACGTGAGGGGCGGCTGTTGGGCTTCGGGTGGCGTCGAGTGGTGCTGGGCGTGCGGGTGAAGGGTCCCATGGTGGACCTGGTGGTGCGGGTGGTGGGCTGGCGCGTAGTAGCCCCCGTAGCTGGCGTAACCCGTGCTGTTGAGCGGCACGGCCGAGGACGCGGCGGCCCCGACGGCGTAAGGCGTCGAGGCCGCCTGATGTGGGTGCTGATGGTAGCCGTACTGCAACTGGTGGGACTGGGGGTGGTGGTGGTTCAGGTGATGGCCACCCGAAAAAAAGTCCGTTCTACTCTGGGCTATGTAATTGTTCTGACTGTACTCGTCCGCCGGGGGAAATTGAGGATCGAGCATGTGATGGACCATTGGCTGCTGGTGCTGATGGTGGTGGTGGTGGTAGTTGCCACCCGCGGTTGGGTTCATCTGGAGGTACGAGCTCATCTTGCCCCTGTTTACCTCGTGCTCAGTGTCCACGAGGATCGACGATTGCAATTATTAACACTCGATCGAGTACAACTCGTTCACGGTACATTGTTCTCACAACACGCGATCCGACGGACGCGGCCGCAGCAGCGCGTGCCTTTCCATCGTCGCCACTGACAATATATATATATTTCCACTGACTTTTACCGATTCTACGATTATTCGCGCAAAATACGAAATCGCGTCGGTATTTTTAACAACATCAACAACAAAACAACGAACTGCAAGTGCGGATAGGAACGAAAAACAATGGGAAACCCAGGGAGCGTCGCGCGACCGCGGTCCCTGCCGCAGCTCGCGTGCACTATTGCCCAACTGGACCTGCACGACGGACTGGCGTGCCCCACAATACGCGTGCGTGCCACAGAAGAATACACGCTCTCCTCTCCCCCTTGGCACGGCCTCGCACACCACTTTGCTACGTTCCTGCACGTATGGTGCGCCAGTCAGCTTACACACACACGCGTCCGAGCCGTAGACGGCAGCGGGAGGCGGGGAGGAGAGCGGCAGCTGCCGGGGTGCCCGCCCACTCGAGCCCAATTACCATACCACGTGACCGCGAGCACCGGCCAATCAGAGCCCACCACTGCCCGCGTTCGCGACCATGATGGATGGCCGGCTCGCGTGCGAGTGGAGCGCCGAGTCTCCTGTGGCAGGTGCACCAACCTCCCTTCCCGGACTTTTATGGCCGCGTTGCACCCACGGCACTTTTTTCACACTTTTTTTTTTGTTCCTGATCCTCGAACTCTGGCGCACGTTTTTAAAATCTTTTAAGTTGGTCGTGGTGTTTCTTGTCACTCTCTTGGGTAAAAATTTTCGCCACTGGTTGAACGATTTTCATCTGGGATCGGGACAACAGTCCGATGACGCACAATGCCAGCACTGTAACGATCAAAGATCGGCATGTACGGTTAGTTAAAAGAAGGGGGCAACGTGTAGCACGGGGGAGAAAACACAACAAATTTAAAGGACGGGTGAGGAAGGCAGGTAATATAAAACAACCATGCACGCACGGAGCGGAGAAAGTAGCGTGAGCTTCGGCCGGCTTGGGCACACAGTCTGTCGAGTGTACCGGTCAGGCGCCCGTTTCTCTGTAGCGTCAGGCGCTCCCACCCTGTCCCCTTTCTCCTCGTAGAGTAGGCTAGCAGCGATCCCCACCATGTCGGGACACGTCCCCACCCCTCGTTCGTTCGATCGGTGGGTCCAACCCCTGTGGCGCGCGTGTGTGTGGGTACCGAGCATGGGCGCAGCCCGTGGATCCTATGCCTTTGCCCACGGGAGAGAGAAGGAGTCACTCCTACGCGCTTCTCTATTCCTTCAACCCGCCCTTCCGTCACTCGGAAGCTGCGGCTTTTCCCTTTTTCCGTGCAGAAGGACGCATCGACATCCCTGAAGCAACGAGAAAGATGGGGGAATAGGTTTTTGTTGTTGTTGTTGTTATTGTTGTGGAAAAAGCGCGAAAAGGGTATCTTGTGCAGGTATAATATATGTGTAGGTCTGCCTATAAGGGGATTAGTGGGCCCTAAATGACGCGATGTATACGATTGTGTTCACGGATGATGAGTTTGCGAATGCGTGCTTTTCCACCGATGATCGGGGATTTTTCTGACCGAGAGCCGATGTTGGGTAATTCTTTGCTCGTGTGAAATGCGTATATGTATGCGAGGAGCGGTTTGAGAGCCGTGATTTATGCGCTGGGCAGGTTTTATGGCCAGTTAAGGAGCGATTTGCCTCCATTGAGGCTGCGTTTCGTCATCGATTATCCGTCCGGGTTGTGGAAGTGGGTTCTAATGGGTAAGGGGACATTTTTTAATCTCCTTGTAAAACATTATGTGGGGTGTTTACCAATTGGGTGCTATGGTATTCAGGTGTATTTGTGGGATAATAATTTTATTTCATCACCAATTGTTTCGAAAGAGACTTTTTTTTATCATCACCCTACGATTTCTTTTACAATATAGGATAACTATTTACGACGTATTTCAATTATTCTGATACATATTTTAACACGTCGTTTTAACTCTTAGACGTAAAAAATTTCGTCACACAATATTCCCATTGCAGTACTTCCACCCCATAATAAATTATCCCTTTAACTTTTATATTTTATTCCAACGTACTAAAATCAGTTTCACTTCAAAAAGCATCCAAAATTCAAGAAACATATCTACACTTCTTGATGTCCACTCTTTTCTTTTAATTTTCTAAAAAGTCATTTCGCTTTTATAAGTATGACTGCTCCACAGATGTAAGTACCCAATATGCAATTTTCTCCAGAACAAATAAATCGTTTATTTTTGATAACACAACTATTTTGAACATACTATGAGATTAATCGGTTTTTATTTATGTTAGTAATCAACTCCAGGTTGTGTAGGTAGACAAACTCTTAGATTATTTCAAGTAGTATTCACGTGGTTGAGCTAATAGAAAACTTCGTATTCGTACGATAATATTTTGAGGTACATCATAATTTAGATTTTACTGCCAGTTTATACAAATTTGACACTTTCTTCAAGAATAATAAGTTAGAGCTCACCAAAATATTAGTAAATAATAACGTTTATATATGACCGAGTTGACGTCATTCTAAACTTTTCGACAGGATCTATCTATTTTGTATCTTTTCCATTGATAGGACAAAATGGTTTCACTACGAACCTTGTAATTTATAACAACATGTAGGGAGTAAAGGCTGATTGATTCTTTCTTTCAAGATCGGATAAATCATCAACAATATCAGGATTATTTCCAGTGCAAAAATTTGGAAGGAAAGAGCTATTGATTATCCTTTGAGCCTAGAACTAATAGTAATTAAATACATCTGATCATATGCAAAAGTATGTACTCAATTTACACTACGAGTGAAAATGTGAAAAAAAATAAAAATGTTAGTGAACAATAGTAAATTTTACCAATCGATTGTCAATAGTTTTTACAATGGACCCAAACAAGCCCCACGATAAAATCAATAGCTCACGATGACATTCAAAGACAATTAAAACATTCAAGCTCATCGAGAGAAAAACATGACGATAAATTCGCAAATGAAGTTGTCAAGTCCCACCGTGCACGCGCGTGAGTCCCAACCGAAAACCAATCGTCGTATGGGTACATACGCAGGATGGACGAATCGCGTTCGTGGCGGGCCCATCACAATAGCCTGCAGGGCTGAAAATATTGGTTGGAACGCGCGTCGAGGCAGCCGTGAATAACAGGTATAAATCGTCCGAGGGAACAACACACCACCGCGCGGGGAAGAATTGGTGACTCGTGAAAAGCCATCATCGTGGCTGCGGAGGATAGACGTTATACGTGGGTATACGTGTATAGGTGAGCGCACTCGTCCTTACGCATGGAGGATCGATTTTCCCGTGAGTAAGGAATCGTCCTCAGCGCTTACGTGTAAAAGTGTAATAATATATGTCGAGGACACTTACACGATGGTTGTGTATTGGTGCTGTGCACACGTGTCTGCCTGTAAGTTCGTGCTGTTGTGCGTCGGACGCGGCCTCTGCGCTTTTGTACGTGGCCTCGGCTCCGTTCATTTATCAAAACGACCGCGAGCCACCCTTAATAAGTGAAAGCAGAAGAATGAGAGTAGAATTCGAGCTTTTGTAGGGATACGCCGTCTTTTCCTCCTTTCACTCGCACCGCACGGGCGAGAGAGAAAGAGAGAGAGAGAGCGTTTAATGAAAATTAAAGTGTGAAATTGATAATTCATTTCTTGGTCGTTTGCGGTGACTCTGAACCGTTCATGTTATTTCTCTCTCCTCTTCTTCCTTGCTGCTCGCCTGTGTAAACAATAATGATTGGGCGAAATTTTTTTTTCTCGCTAATCGCAGGTGCGTGCAGTAGATTCGGAGATGCGAGGGGTGGTTTTTCTCCCCTAATATCAATAATCCGTACAACGATTTGTTTTGAATATTAAAAATGTTTTGTTTCGAGTTGTCCAAGGTGAAGTATATATAAAAGTCGTCCGTGTGAAAATTTCCGGGTGTCAAGAGTAAAAACTCATTTGAAACGTGTCCTGGAAATGTGTCAAATGCACGAGCTTGAAGGACCCTCGTGTCCTTTCTGTACCCCTCGAAGCGAGCAGTTGAATTATCACTGAACCCCTTCGGAGGAGACGAAACTCCTCGAAACTTTTCCGAGCAGGGGTCAAAGTCAGATTCGACAAAGTGCGATAACAGCAGACTTTGCTTCGAGTTTCACGATTTTGCTTTAATTACAACTCGCCACCCTTGATGAATGTGACGTAAAAATCATGTTGAAGCTTCCGTGACAAATATGTTTTGACGAATTTTTAATTAAAAACAGGTTTTTGTCCAGAGTTATCGAAATGTGGATAAATCTAACGAGGGCGTTTCGCACCAGACAAAAAGAGGGAGCCTAAAATATATAGGCAACTGTTGTACTCATCGCTCACGAGTGTGTAGTGGATCATCCCCCCGCGTGGTGTACGCACTCGAGGACGTCGTTTCCTCATTTCGCAGCTCCACGTGCACGCGTTGCTCCCCCTTTCGTGTTGTGTCCTTCTATCATGCCTCCTCCTTCTTTTATCGTATACGAATGTGCGTCAGCCGGCTCCTCGTTCTTTCCGCATTCCCTCTCTCGATCCTTATCTCCCGCGCCGTCGAGGTGGTGGCCTATCTCCCCACCCCCCTCCCTTTCACCTTATTACGTCTCTTTTGATCCTTTTTTCCGCCCTTCTCTATCTCCCGCTCTTTTCTGTAGCTGCTGCGTCTTCCGGCGAAACACTATCAATCACTTCTCTCCGGCGTGACACCCCCTCGCGCATACTCCCACTCGCCTCTCCCTCTCGAGCAGCAGCTCTTTCTCCGTCTTTCTTGCTTTTTATCTCCTCGAAGCTGACGAGGAGTCCTTGCTCTTCCAACTAAGACGAGCCGGGGATACTCGGGCCTGGTATATCGCCCTGCAGGAATGCGATATCTAATATTTCGCGTACGCGCTTTCAGCACCCCCTACGTGCCCCCACTAGAGTGGGAAATTCTTCGATTCTGAGTTTTTATGACGGGCTGTGAGTTTCGTGTACTTCGCGTTGAAATAAACAAGTGTCATACAAAACGAGAAATATATATATATGGATTTCCATTTGATAAAAGTATACATACGCAGGTACATCTATACATTTTGAACGAGTTATGCAAGAGGCCTCGAGTATCCCGACCTATAGGCACGCACAGTCTTTTTGTCCAAAGAGCTATTAACATTTAATCGTAGAAACAGCAATTAAGTTCCTGTCGAGGTTTTGTAAAAAGATGAAGAAAAAAAAGGCGGGGTGGAGGGGAGGAAGGTATAGAAAATAAGCCAGCCACGGTGTGACAGTCGGATGATTGACACGAAAATAATGATCGGCGCGCCGATGTATGGAGGAGAGAAAGAGCGTAAGAATGAAAAACAGAGAGAGAGAGAGAGAGAGAGAGATAGGACGGGGAAGAAAAGGATGAATAATAGTTACGAAAGAGGAACAAAGCAGGTAGGGGGGAGGGGATCGAAAAATTCAGGATCGCTGCGAGCGAGAGGGTATATATTATACCAAGTGTTAAAATCAGATCTGTAATGGCTGTAACGGAGCACCTCGGAGCTTTTAATAACTCGGCCCTGTGTGCCCCGTGCGCCGAGAGGATGGAAGTTTCGGGGCTCGCCTGCGTGGGATCATTTGCGATTTATCATCTCTCCGAGCTCTCTTTCACGGTTTATTAGCCGCGTAATCATTATTATTATCACTTGTTGATCGCACGTTTTACGCACGCCTCTCACGTGCGACTGCGAGTTACTCGAATTACCGATACTGTCTCGGAGTGATTATAGCGATACGCTGCGACGATTAAATTTTGAGTAGTAGATACACTGCTCCACACGGCAGACGTGGAATGAATAAATAAACGAGTTCTCCGTGTAGGGTGTACCATAATGTGGTGCTTTAGGTCTTGGTAAATGATACGCTTGTACGGAACATCGTGGATATTGATACCAAATTAGAGTATTGGAAAAACTTGTTTCAATTCGTCATTGTAACATCATCACAATTAGTCGCTGTAGCTGTCATTATCCAATCAATCAATAATTAATACAGCGGTGATTACCCTACTAGTAGCTGACGGAAAGAAAAAAGGAACAGTAGTGCCTATGTTTGGCTGCAGGACCAATGACTGAAACTCGAATTTAATGACCCGACAATGACTTTATGGTATCGGTTATTATGTCACGGCTCGTCGCCCATTACAGCTACGAAAAACGGTGATTTGGCTCTCGATCCTCTCGACATTGCACGCAGTGACATGAAAGCTCGCACGCGTGCATCCGTAGAGAGAGGGATGATGCAGTCGTCGACCGAAAAAAGGACCGGGTGATCGATCGCCGGCGATTTATCTTTCGACGCCGCGTTCAATTGCCAAAATATTTAGCCTCGCCTAATTTGAAACGAACACCCAGAGGGACTGATTGGTCGTTCGGGGTTGCTTTCGGATTGTCGTTTTTCCACTTCCGCGATGTTCAAAATATTTTCTTAAGGGATCCGTTGCAGCGGAAAAAGATGAGAGATATACACCCACGTGTACGTATACATGCATACGGGGTATCGGAGGCGTCAGCTTGGCAGTGACGAGTCTCCCGAGGTGTATATATCTCCCCGATGCGGCTCGGGAGTTGTTGCTGAGTCACGGAAGGCTCCTCGCGTGCGCCAAAAACTCACGCCGGAGGAGATCGAGCAGTCCCGAGGGATTTGGTCCTTTCCCTCTCGTTTTTCTCTTGTGATGTGCGTACCGGAGCGCGCGCGCGCGCGTGTGTGTATGTGCTTACCTTTTTTGCACCTCTTCGTATAACGTCTATCCCCGTTATGGCTGACGTAGCGGCCCTTCAGGTGGTAATGAAAGTGCTTTCAACGTGGGTAGACGAGCTTCCTCTCTGTTATTTATATACCTGCGGTGTTGATGAATTTTTCCATTCGATTCGTGTGATGTAATTTTTATAGATGAACCGTGTAATTGCTTACATCTTTTTTTTTTTTTGTTATTAACACCTAAAATTAATTTAAGTTTACTTTTGTTTTGATAAAACTATTTTGTTAACTTTGTGAGGTAAAATCATCATCAATTAATCTTTGTGTGACAACTCCAGATTTATTGGTTTTAAATTCTAGTGACTGATCATTTATGAATTTTTTTTTTAAATTTTTCGCTAGGTTTTATTGTACTCTATACAATGATACTTGGAATATTCTGTTTGTTCTTTTGTTTTTAAAGAGTTGCAATCAGTTCTGCAACCACTCCATGGTGGATGAACAAAAATATTCCTGACTTTAAAAATATTTCTATCTTTAAAATTAAATATTTATTATTTCGATAAAATTTTAGCTGATCCCTGTGCAATTGTACCTCTAAAAACAATTATTAATCGAATAATTTAATTCAACATGCTACTTATTTATTTTTTCTAACAGTTATCAAGAAAATTATTTTGGCTTCTACTAAAAAGTGATTACCTATAATTTAAAATACCTGGTGGAAAATTTGATGTGGTTTTTCATTTCATTTCTGAAAAGAGTTTCTTTTTTCTTCGGTAAATAAAAAATTGTTGATGATCTATTAACATTTAATGAACGAAACGATAATGTACACTTAAATACTGTAATAAATTGAAAAAAAAAAAAAAATCCATGAAAATTAAAAAAAAACCCAATGGAAAAAGAAAAATTTATACAAACAGGAAATTTTTTGGAAAGCTACATTTTGACATTGTACTCTGAAACATTTCATCGATGACAATTACCGAAAAAGGCGATAAATAAACAAACAAGCCGACATACATCTTACGATGTATAGAACAAATATTTCCAAGCATCTTGAAAAAAAGATACGCATATTTTTCCCTCCCCAACTATTGACACAACCCGACAGCCGAAAAAAAAAAAAAAAAAAAAAAAAGTAACATCCATTCGTCTCCCCGAAATTCGTCTCATCCAGCACACGTCCTCGTCCCACGTCTGCTCTCCAAAGCCTCTCTTACACACACGTCACAAACGCATCACAATCTAATGTATACCTCGCGTAAGTATAGGTACACACAATGTCCTCGGATCCTCCAGCCGCTGCTCGAGGATGAAATTTTTTCACATCAAGCCAACTCCATCACGAAAGAGAGAACCATCAAAGCCGACGTGAAACAGAAAGAGCTCGACAACGCACGTCGAAGGCTCCTCGCTTTAATTCGAAACCATTAAGGTGTGCGCGCAAAGACAGCTGGTACATGTATATATATATATATGCATGTGTACATAAATATATGCTGTATGACGTACATATATATGTGTATACGCAGGCATCATCGCACGCGCGGCTCCGACAAAAAAAGAGACGAGTCCGGTGGGAAGAGAGGAGCAGCAGCTCTCGGCCGCGATTTCTGGAGGCCTCTTCTTCGCCGGACGATTTTGAAAAATGGTCCCGACTCGCTGGCTCGCTCTCTTCTGAAAAGTGCTCCTAAAACGGTTGAAAAAATACCGACAATACGGATCCATTAATCTTGCCCGTCTGGTGCTGCTTACGTTTTTTTTTCACCCCCCTCCCACCTCCTGCACTCCTTTCACTCCCTTCTTGGACATCCCTTTGCACTTACAACGTATACTCCTCCTCCCGGGGTCCAGCCGTCGCTCCTTTTTTTTTTTTTTTTTTTTTTTTTTTACTTGTTTTTGTCGCGCGGGCGTATTCTTTTTACCCACGCGCGGGGTGCGCTCGGAAGCAGTTGGTGGCGGTGGCAAAGAGAAGCCATTAGTCGTCCCGCGAAATTGAATGTAGGTCAATGGGTACGCGCATACGACGGGGGAGCCAAAAGATCTGCAGCCCTTATGGTGAGCTTCTCGTGGCCGTGGCTCTTTACCGTAAGCACATCAGGCGGTGTAATGTATACGGTTACAAGATGAATAGACCCACGGAGGAAGAGGTCGGCTAATTGCCCGAGGTCATAGTACTATTAATACATATATATATATGGGAGGAAGGATGCCGACCTTAACCTCGTTACCTCCTTCCATCGGCAACTATGGTAATCGTCATCTCTCTCTCAGTGTATATTATATACTGTGGAAGTGCACGTGCGGATCTATATAGACGCCCATTACGAGGTGAGTCTTTCAGCTGCTCCTCGACAAGTGCTAGCAGCATGACACGGAAAAGTCGAGGAGAAGCAAACGCATCGGCTTCATTAGCCAGATGATGATCGTTCTCTTGGTGTATGGATGTACCCTGGTGTATAATAGCACTCTCCGACACTGAACAACCCTGTCTTTTTACCTTTTTGTCGCTCGTGTGCCATTCGTGTCCGAGTTTAGTGACGAGAGAGGGGCACTTGTCACGTGCGCGGTGAGTGCGTGTCTGCCTATGTTGTTAAGTGTTGTTGAGGTGAAGTCACGATGTATAGGTATATGTATAGAGGAGCGATCGAGAGCTGATATGCGTGTGCTTGGGTCGAGAATATTATCGGGCCGTATTTTTCTACCGCTCGATTAATGAGCTTCTGGTGGGTGTGCCTGCATGAATAGAGAATGGTGTTTTGCCTTGACGCGGATGAAGGTGAAAATTTTACTCTGGCATTTAAAAGAGGGGGCTCAACTCGACGTTAAAGGACGTTATAGAAGAAAAAAAAAAACTGAGCTTATTTTACGATGTTTATGTTATTTACATCCCAATACAGTCGAGCTAACTCTTGAGTTGACCCCTTTTGTATTGAAAGAGCCTTGTATACTCTTTTCATTATTCGTTTAGTTTCACGCTCACATGACAATGAATGGATGAATGAAAACGACAATCAAACAGTTCATCTTTATTCATTGGCATAATAACTCGTTTTGCACTTCATATCTGGCGAGTGCATTGCCGATTTGATGAAAAAAATAAGCTGTGTACAATCAATTATCACATGGGTGTGCAGCTTTCACGACAACAACAAACTAAACACCCACTTTCCATCTTTATCAAAGCCTTGAAAATTCATTAACGCATTTGTCAACGTATCGATTAGTACACGCCACTGCGGGGGCTAATAATCGCCGACGACCACCGGCACAACGCCAGCGCTCATCGCCCTGGCCAACGAAAAGCCTCGAAATTCCAGCAAATCCATCATACTTAAAAATTTAGCGAGAGGGAACCCGAGAGGAGGAGTGTCAGCTCTCGGTTGAAAGGGAGAAAGGGAAAAGTTTGGAAAATATACAAGCTCTTACACAGAACGGGGACTATTATGGTCTGTACATCACGGGGCACGATAGCGCATATTCTTGTGTGGTTCTCTGTTGGCAGTGACTGCGAACTGTCGGCTACTAGGAGGATCGTGATGTTCTCCTGGCGAAATCCTCGAGAAACGAGTCCCTCGGGATGATCGTAAGTCAAAGGGATATCCGCGCTGGAGAAGCTGCAAGGTGTCCTTTCACGCACTCTCTTTCTCTGCGTCGTTTGAGTGTGCCGCCTGGCCAATATGGGATGGGATTCATTGTTAATTTGGTAATTTACGGAGGAGGCTGGACCGAGGGTCGTTGCTCAGTCTGTAGATAGAGATGTACGGAGGAGGTGAGAGAGACGTTGCAGCTGTTGACGAGTCGCAACTGATGCAACGACAATGACCAGTTGCACATACTCGCGCCCCCCCCCCCCCATACCGCAGAGCGCGTGTAGCACGTAACAACGAAATTGGCCATCTGTTGTAAAATTCTGATTTGAAAAATATTTTGAAGCGCATTCGAGCTTTTATGCGTCCCAGTTAACAGTGGAACGGGTACATAGCCGTACAATCGATTGTGCTCCATGGAGCTGTAACATTTAACTCTCGAACGTGACGTGGTCATTTATGAGTAAGGCCTGAAAGTGAATGCTGCTGTTATCCCGACCCACATTTATTTGTGCATGATAGCGAGCTGTGAACGATAGTAAAAGGGGGCGGTGAAAATTAAAAACTCTGTCAGTGTCGAGGTCAGCAATGACGTGAAAGCACACCTAACGAATTGCTTCTTACTTCTTAAATGTACTGGTATTTATCTTAATGGATCTTGTATCGGCGTGTGAAAGTATAGCGAAGCTCGAGAAGAAAAATTTTACGATACTTTTCGTAACAATCTAATCGTGAGTGCATGCGAGGAAAAGTTACATTCTTTGATAATTTCATTGCAAAGTTCTTACTCTACCCATTTATCTATCGACTTTGACTATGTGCTTCCAATAGCTGCATGGAAATAATTTCTCATTGATAATGCTATTTAAAAAATTTCACCTTTTATGTGCTCGTGTGACCAACAAATCAAAGGCATGTATTTCAGGTTGACAGTAGTTGAATTTGCTGAAGTTGAACAATTATTGTTATTATTGCTATGAGAAATTTTTCTAAAAATTACTTTGTAGGATTATCTTTGATCTCAAAATATCTGCTAACATAATCTCACATACCTTTTTATTGAGTCCATCATCTTATATTTTTAACTGCACGAATTTTCCACTATTAGTTTTTTGCTCTGTAAAAATTTTTACTTATTACAGAATATGTCAAAGGGTGTTGCACTCGCTGCCACTGCAGCAAGAGTATTATTATCACCTTTGAAAAAGACAACCACTTCTCCAATGGAGGAAGCCATTAAATCACTTCGGAACCAACGGGTCGAGTATGAGTCAGTGACAGCCTACGCTAAGTAGAATACGAAATTTTTCCGGCCAAAGATTTTTCCCAACTCCGTGCGCAGCGTACGAGAAAGAGAAAACCCGGTAGTTATCAGCCAAGAGGGAAACAAAGAGAAAAAGCCGTAGGCCACCCGAAGCTAAAGAAAGACCTCCGGGTTGACAAGCGAATCCCTAACTGACCCACTTTTCGGGGGAGCGCGCCGAGCATACTCCTTAACACCACGCGAAAAACCCCTTTTGCGAATTTTTCGATGCTCCCTTCGCCCCCCCACTGGCTTCTCGTGCCCCGTCACTTTTAGCTCACTGAGAGTGTCCGCCGCTCACGTCCTCCTGGCACTGCTTCGGGGAAAAAGGCGGCCAGAACATCATTTTTCCCCCATAAATCAATGCCTCGTCCTCCGGGTAACCCTTTCTCAGTACCAATACTGCACAGGTTAGCCGGTATGTAAGATACAATGTGCGCACAAATGCTCGTGTGCGGTACACACCGTTTGTGCGAGTCCCGGAAGCAGAGTACGCTATTCCCGCAAGTTGTAAATTACCATGGGTTCGTCGGAAGCTCTCTTGGCAGGCGTGCACTGTCCGACACCTCGTTCGAGCTCCGCGCAGTGCTACTGTACGAGAAGTGCTGGAAGCTGCACTTTTCTCGCGATTGGCTCGTAATCGGGACGACCATAAAGTCGATTTTGTTGACGGGGTGAGCTCATTTTCCATAAAAATTGGAATTTAAACTAGCAAAGCGCGGAAAACCAAAAACTTTTCCTCCACGAAAGTTTGATGAGTCTATCGAGCGCGGGGGTGGGTCACCGTACACACCGCATCCTTTAATCATTCAAAGCGAATCAATCACCTCCGTCCCGAGGGTAATAGCTCCGCTCGGGGGGCACAGCCTCGCGAACGTGCCAGTCACCCTCTTCTTGCGTAACCGCGAACTGTCTTATCGGATGGGAAAAACGTGGATTTTACGACACACATACGGGGTGCATCGCTATTTATTTTTATTTTTCTTCCCTCCTCGTTCTGTTCGGTAACGTCACGTAGGCTCGTTCGGAGCGCTGATCGCTTTATTATTGCACCCCGCCATAATATAACCATTAGGGCCGGAATGAGCCAGGATTCATTGAGAATTCATTAGCACCACTGCGAGAGCAACGATGACATTTCGGTTTTTTTTTTCTCTCCTCCTCCTCTTACCTTTTGTCGTGAGTGTACACATTCGTGGAGTCTCATAAATCCTCGCGATCCACCTGCTGAATTATGAAAACTCGTAAAATGATAATCGCAGTGTTTTGAGTGGTGCAGAAGTTGTTGCAGGAGGATGATTGATTGGCTCCTTCTTTTTTTTTTTTTTTTTTTTAATTGATCATCCAACAGATGGGTAAATGCTGGAGTACGTTTGTACGTTAACCTGTTGATAAGAGACACTACACGTTTCTGATGAATTTAGTGCTTCGTCTGCTTAAAAAATGGTGACAATTAAGAGAAAACTACTTTTCCACGCTTTGATGGATTTCGTGAAAAATGAGAGGAGAAGAAAGACGAAATTCCATCCCTCGGCCATCGAGACTACCGAGAGCCCTGATGGAAAAACTTTTCCCAATCACAACTCCCTCCTTTTTTCGCCGAGGCCAATAAACTTGGCCACCCGAGTTCATCGGCAATCTGAAATTGCACGCGTAACTTTCCAAAATTCCATCCCCCGAGCTCGGGGGCACCTCCTCGCCCTGGTCCAATTTCCTTTTGGAACTATAATAGGAGAGCGTTCATTACAGCATCAGCGGCGTACAGCCCCGATCATTTCCCATTTCACCGCACGCTGCGCGTGTACACAAAGCCAATAGCTGCGGAGCTGAGAGAGAAAGAGAGGAGAGAAGGAGACAGAATTAGCGGCAAGAAAAGAAGGAGAAGAAAGCCTGTGTGCTGCTCCTGGAGCCAATCACGCGAGCCGCTCCTCCGCTCCCCACAGCCACGCCTGCTGCCAATACGTGTGTCGGAGCATCTCTCTCTCTCTCCTTCTCGTGGGCGCTCGCTCTGATGTGTGTTGCGTGTATGTACCCTCGTCAGCAGCATCGACCCCATCGTCCCTTTCTTTTTACCCGCCTCTGTTGGAACTGTACTGCAGCCACGGGACCGATCTCATTCCCCAAAATGGACTCCCGGCCTGCCAGCTTGCTGATTTCGAATTTTTTTCTTTTCTTTTTTTTTTTTTTTTTTTCGTGTTTCAAGCAGAGTGAAGAGGGGATCGGGCTAGCCTCCCTCGAGATTAATTTACGCGCACTCGAGAGGAGCACACCGTAGAGCTGATGATTCAGTTCTCTGGAGACACGCCCGCCCCCCCCCCCGTTTGCAGGGCGATTGGACAATTTCATTTTCTCCGCGGGTCCTCGGTTGACGTGGCGTTACGAGACGAGCACTCGATCGCTCGCACGTGCACCATCGCTCTGGAGAATGGCTGTACATTTATTTGGAGGCCCTGTTTTTTTGAGGATTGGCGGGAGGTTCCTTGGTGTCGGGATGACGTGATTTTCGTTACTTTTATGGTTATCTCATCATGACGATCAAGTCACATTGATTTATTAAAAGTACTACCTTAATTTTTTAATTTAAAAGTTCGTTGAAAAATTCACCACGTGTCAAAAAAATCAACAGTTCATATATTATTTAATTTTGTGATTCGTTTTAATTTTTACCAATACTTGACTTTCGATGCTCATAGAACTTCATAGCCCGTGAGAGACGACTGATAGGGTAACGAATTTGTAATCGAGCCATTTTCGTTACAAGTCCCCGTCTTGTCAAGAAAATGTGCGTACTAAGTAATAGGGCTTCAATTCCATATATTATAATGAATAAAAAACGTACGCTAAAAGATTATCAGCATAGGATTTTGTTTGTTTGTTATTAGTCTACACTATAAGAGGCTTCAAGCTGGCTTGGATGAACATTTTTTTTGACTGTAAAATTTTGTTACTTCTTTCTCGCAGATTCTTCGATTGTTTAGCTTTTACTCGATCCTTTTTATATTTTCGTGATTCCTGACTTGCCCATTTGTTTTTAAAGACATTACGTAAGGGATCTAATGACTACAGGTACGAAGCATGGAAAGGTTGCTTGCTGTCGGAATTTCGAAGCATTTCTTCTTCCTGCATCTCTTCAATTATTTATCATTGGAAAGTACCGAGCCTTTTTTTATGCGTTTTCGCATTGTCTAGCAGCTTTTGCTTTTATTTTATTATTTTGACAGTACAGTTTTGGACGAGCCACTGAAAATTGTTTCAAAAGATTTTTTTTTTTTTCTTTTTAAGTTTTAAATTTAATAAAATTCAGTCAGTTATCAAAACAATCACGCCAAAAAGTCATCGAAATTGATGTACATGTCATTCACGTTCTCTCTCTTTTTTTTTTTTTTTTTAAACTTGTAAATAATCAGCCAATTTTTCAATTACATGAATTACGGTTAAAGTATGGTTTAAAGTTCTTTCAGGTCCCGACAAAAATGTATACATTCCAAAGATCTTAAATATACAAGCAACTCGATACCGCCGCGTCGATTTGTACTTCTCGATGGAAAAAAAAAAAAAAAAAAGAAAAAAAAAGGTAAAAGGAAGCAAGTATCAGCATCCTGAAGTAGCTCTCGAGACTTGTAATAATCAAACGATACCAAGGAGAAGGGAGAGGACCGGCGGCTGGTTAGCCAAGAGGCTGTAGGACATGTCACAAAGGCACGCGCCACCCACCTCGTCGAGTTGACTCGCATCGTTAATCAAGCCGCGTTTCTCCTCTCCATGCCGTACACCTTATATACCTACTCCCCGCGCTTCTGTACTATTTCCATGGCACAATATCTGCCGGGGACCTCAACTTTTCAAACATGCGCGAGATGACGCGCTCGCGCATACCTATATGTGGGTATAAATACAATAACAACAGCTACAGGTACGAATATGCGTTGGTGTATATATACACATATTATGGGCGCTTGTACGCGTGAAACGACGGAGAGGACGCGCGATGCATCATCGTCCCGCAAGCTCGTTTCTATAGTTTCACGCTGTATAGGTATGTATATCTGATGGTAGAATTTTTTTTTCCTATTTTGCATTTTTTGCGGTTGTATTTTTCTATTTCGCAGAAGTGTCATGACGAGCCGTATTTTTATGCACGATACTATATTTGTGAAGGACGCACGAGGAGGTGTTATTTGTGGAAAAAAAAAATCAATCGATAAAAAGACTTGATCAGAAATAATAATTTTTTTTTCTATGCACGGAGGTTATGACTTATTTATTTTTTTCACAAACTTACGGTAATCCTAGAACACCTTACAAGAATTTACATACTAAGATAAAAATTACGTAATCGGAGCAACTGGAGAAATTTCCGATCTTTACCATTGTTTCATCTTATAAATTACCAGAGTTGTTTTCTCCGCAGGACAAGTGACATTACGAGACTACCGATTGAACTGTGCAGATCAGCATATTTTACGTCGATATTTGCAGCAAAGCTCGACAGTTTGATCGAATACTCACATAAGTTATCGATAAATGTTTTGTATTTCTCGTTAGACGGGAAGAAATTCTTTTTACATCTCAAAAATAAAGCCCGCCTTTACCCTGACACCCATGCACGAGGCTATTTTAATCGCATAAGGCCACTAACGGCTTCTTAATGCCCGACGCGAAAGCGAATGTCGTTCGCGAGATGAGCTTTGGATTTTTAAATGCAAACTGCTCTTTTTTTCCTTGAAAAGTGATAAATAATAAGAAAAAAAGAAAAGAAAAATACACTGAGGGCCAATTCCTCCGATTTCGCAGCGTCATCGTCTCTATACTTATGCGTATGTAATGTGCATCAGTGTACAATTTCATGCAAAAGGCATCACCGGTTTTTTTTTTCATCCTTCGCAGTACGAATGTAAGTAAATACCTACCACTATCAACACTCGAATCCTCCGTCTGATCGCCGATCGATCCTCATCACAGCAAAACCTCCCGAGAATAGCTGCTCATCAGCTGAATCGCGCAAATGGTAGCTCAACTAATAAGTTGGCATTATGCTCGACCGAGCGCGTATGCATGTATACCTGTACAGCTGATGACCACCTTCGGCTCGTCCAAATGCAATACAATATATATGCTGGGTATGTGGGCCGTTTGCTGCACGTCCCTCATAGTTATACGCATTTCCTTTCCCTCCTGCTATGCTTATATATATACTTACACTCGTGTACCGCTTTTTCTCTTTCGCTTTATCGATCCAGGGCCGCAGTTGCCTCTGTTCGCTGTTGCTCTTTTGCACCGCCGAATCCGATGACTCAACGCTTTTTACTCGCATGCATACACATATACTTGCTTGCTTACAACGTACCCCGTGCTACAGACGAACGAGCAAATGCTGCATGCGAACCGAGACACCGTAAGACCACACGGCCGGCCGAGCATTGCCGAACCGTTTGCTTTTTACAATGTGCCAGCTTTTAACGCGTAGGCATAATATTAGAGATACGTTGCAGAGGAAAAAAAAAGTTAGCTTATTATATGTATATACAATGCGTATGTGTAAAAAAAGTGGTTTTTGAAATCATTTGATAGACGATCAAGTACGCTGCGATCAAAATCGTTGTCTCTTATCATTTAAGCTCAAACGGATGTGAACTTTTTTAGAGATGTCCGAAATACACGTAACATTTTATTAAACAGCTATTGAAAAACGCAACAGGCATATTCATGGTGTATCATGAAAATACCAACATCTTATATGCTCAAGATTCATAACGTAAGTAGATATTTATGTACTTTGATCGGTAAAGTGTTACAACCATCGCTCGTTTGTATTGGGACACATTGAAGCGTTACTTGCTGTTGAAGAATCCGGCTTGTCATACACATTCGCATGGGCAAAAGCTCAGCCCATATAATTCGTCGGACGCGCCACGTGGATTTGAAAGGTATTGGACGAGAGTGAGTACATTTTGTCGTATCGAAATAGTGAGACGTTGCGAGGGGAAGATCGATTTTTGTTGTTGGTTTGTTTTATTTTTTCCCCTTGGCACTCCTGCAGATTTAAAAAATAAAAGCTGAGCGGAGTCCTTTCAACTAAAACATGAAATCTGTTTCTTGGCAAAGAACACGTTTCGGGGCACCGAAGCATCTGCTTTGGTAAAAAATCGGTATGGCGTCGTTAGCTGCGTGGCCACAGTTGTGATGGTTGTAGGGTGAAATCGCGATGTTGTACCATCATGTGATGAATTTTCGAAATACAGGAGCTCAACGAAAATTCTCGAAAAGGTGAGGTACACGAACAAAAGAGTCCCCATCGCCATCCCCGATCTAGTGAACCGATGATTCTTGCCTTTTTGGGCTTCAATAAGATAACGCAGTGGTTAAAGATTATCAATTGATCCTACAGATGTTACTATCAAAATTAAAAAAAAATTTTAAAAACTTCCAAAAGGACGAAAACATCCTTCCCCCTTAAAGTTTGGTAATGGCGACTAGATTTGGCAGCCAGTCAAAAAAGTCCTTCGGAAGGGCGAGAAATTTTTTTTTCCCCTCGTCACAGCAGCCATACTTTCATCCAGGGCGCTTTGTTTTCAGCTCTACCTCTTGACTCTGCTGCACCACGTCCTCAGTCCTGACGCAATTCTACCGCCACGCAAACACACGCGAACACGCGTGACATCTATGGCACTTACCTTTCTGCGTATACACATACGTGGAGTTGCGTGAAAAGGAATCGGGTGTGCACGAGAAAGGAGAGAGTGGAAAAGAAATGAAAGGCTGTCAGAGAGCCGGAGCCATCCAGTCAGCAAAGAAGGAGCAGCGAGGTATTAGGAGCGTCGGGCTGAAGGGTGGATGTACATGCGAAGAAAAGAGAGCGTTCCCTCTTTTCTCGGGGCTATTTTTTCCCCGGGCCCCCTTTCTCTCGCGTGCGCGCGCGCGCTTGCTCCTATAGCTTGGGAAAAGTTTGTTGTCCGGGAGAGAAAGAGCAGCTCCGCGAGCAGCCAGCCAGGCCCGCGAGATCCATTAATCATGTCGGGGTTTTGGTTTGACTAGAGAACGGGACGCCGCCGGTCGCGGAGCTGCTGCTGCCAGCCGAGCGACTCCGGCGGCGCCAGCCGAGCGCACCGTGCATCCACGCAACGCCGGTGTTCCTCGGTTCCAGCTCCGCGTTCCTCCTTTCCGAGGATTTCCTTTTTCCCCGGCTATACCAAATGGGAGGGCCTTGCGTGGCACCATCGGGAAACGAGAGAGAAAAAACACACCCTCCGACCGGCTGCGTATACATAGGTACATGTGGCCGGTGTTGCGAAAGAGGGGCGCTGAGAAAAGGGACCGTGTGGCTACTATCGTGGAAAAAGAAGAAGAAGAAGTGGGGGAGGAGGAGGAAGATGGGAGCCCCCGCGTGCTTGCTGGAAAAAGGAAAGCTCTCTTTCATCCCTCAGCCCCGGGCGCGCTTGTCCCTGCGCACGGCTGTCACTTTTGGATATGCTTTCACTCCAACCCCTCCCCTGCCATGGGTTTTTTCTTTTTTTTTTTTTTTTGTTCTCTCCTTTCCGTTTTACTTACTTCTTTTTCCCGAATTGTGTCGGTAAGCTGCCGCTGAGAATTATTACGATGGCGCGTACATACGGGGGCTTGCCATATATTATGTACACGCATTTGCAGCGGAGTATTACGCGTGTGCCTTATACTCAACTCTTTGAAGACGCTTTGCCTCATTTTTTTTTGTAAATAGGTACATTCGTTTGCTCCATTGATCATGATAACATTGCCAATTGTGCTTTGAAACAAGGAGCGACTGGGCGCTTTTCTGAAACCGGTTTTTTCAGTTAAAAAATAAAATAAAAATTGAAATAGACTTTTACAACGAAATATTTTCGTTTAACACATTTGCGTGTACACAAGTGGACCGCACAGAGTCCTCTCACACGTTATTATGAACAGTACGTGGCACGATCTATGGTAGTACGTATAGTCAGTTGTAGGTCGCACACTCTACCCACAGAACTGTTGCCGCCGATAAGAACTTAAACTTTCGGTACCACTTGTTCCGCACTGAAAAAAAAAGTGTTTAAAAGGCCGGATCCTGATTCCACTACCGACATGATGAAAAATGCCAGTAATAATAATAACGATGAGGATGGTGATCCGCACGCATAACGCGCTCACTTGATGCAGGCCTCAAAAAGGGGCAGACGAGTAAATTCAACAAGACTACTGGAGGGTAATTAGCGAGAACGACGTATAAGAGCAGCTGGAGTGCGCCGGTGAGCACTCGCGTGGGCAATTATACGCCATGTCCCGGTAATTTGTAAAGCCTCTCTCTCTCTCTCTCTCTCTCTTTGATCAGGAGTTCTCCCGGATGTTGGGTGCTGCTGGATGAGCTTGCATAGTTCCTGGTTCCTGCTGGAAGTGGACTATGGAATTCTTACTCGTAAACAATACCTACCAAGTGTGTTTATACTTTGTTGAGTCGACTCGTGAAGTATACTCTGATGGAAATAATATAATTTTCTTCAACTCTTGCTTACTTACTGTTAATGAGTGTGGATTTAAATAAAGCCAAATTTAAAATTGTCGTAAATATTTTGTTGAACCAAAATCTGCAATTAATTTGAGTTTTCGTACGTTGTGTAATTAGACATTATTATACCCAAGTAAAGAAAAAGATGCTTCGATTTTTAACTGCAGAGGGGGTTTTTTAATTGCTTACTATCTTGCTCATCATAATTGAGATATTATCTAGTACTTAGTACTAAATTTCTAGTTATTTTTATTAGAATTTAGGATAGCTCCTTTTGCACCTTAAGTAAAAGTTTCTTTGTTTTTTTTTTCGATCACAGTTTAAGATAGCCTCCGTATGTCTGGAAGAGACTTGTATTAAAAATTACAAAAATCTCAATTTGTGGACCAGAATCCGTAAGAATATATCCTCCTCCGTACTAGACTGAGCCCTCCCAAGAAACGACGATGAATATTTCATTCTACGTCGGAATAAGCTTTTGTTTGTTACCTCTTAAAAAATGATTGCTCCGTGACCGAAGCTATTTCATCTGTATTGAGATCGTTTTGCTGTCATATGCCAACGAAGACTATCGTCGGCGTATTTCGACTTCCACTCAGGTGCACCTCGTGCCTATCTACCGCCAGAAATCGTCAACGTCCATCTTCATTTCGACAGGATGAATTGTTTCATTGAGTAACGGTTTACATATAGTCACTACGCTTGTACATCGAGGATTCCCGAGAAAATCATTTATTGTATGGTGGATAAAAAATTTTGATTTAATTTTTCTGGCAACAGTAAATAAAAATAAAACTTTGATTAATTTATGATAACGGAGCTTTTAAACAAGTTTTGGTGAATTAAAAATATGCTTGTGATAAAAGTTCTGTGCAATTCAAGTTACCTGCACTTTCAATTAAGTGTAATATGTAACTTTCATTTCCAAAATCTAATTTTTACTGAACAAGTGTAACTTTCAAATTACGTCAGTACTCCTCATCATAAATTCTCTTTTTTAATCCACTTCAGAGCTTTGAAAAAAATTTCGTTTAAAAGATATCATATGTTTTTTAATTTTAGTGATAAATTTTGAAAGTTTAAGAAAAACGTTATTACTTTTAACATTACATTTTTCCCAGAATAAGGTATTCTTACCTACTTCAGAAATTTTTCTTAGCTCCTTTCCATTTTAGAAGTGCTCTTTGTGCTGGAATAATTTTTTATTTTTTATCACTGTTCACAGTACAATACTGAGAAGAAATTTTTTTTTTCTGTTAGACAAGTGCAATAAATTGAAAATATTAAAACAAGTCGTAAAATATTTTAAATTCAATATTTAAATAATTTGTCTGATACTTTGGCTATTTTTTGTCCAAACCGTTTTTTTCTTTCACTTGTATCATAAGAAAACATTTTTTAACACTAATAAAACGTCACACCTTTGGCAAAAAAATTGTATTTCTTAAAAATATAAAATATTATTCATGCTTAAAATTGTATACTAAGATATCCTAAAGAAAGGAATATCAGGCCAAAATAAGTTAAAAAAACTGAATTTTCCTTTCTGATCCTACGATAGGTAATGTTTCTTGTGGAATAGACCATGTATGAAAAAGAAAGATGACTTTTTTCCACTGCACACATACATGTACAACTGTGTGCTCACACAATTCAAGCGCAAAAAACGTATAGTTGTAGGTCGAGCGGCAGTAAGTATGCGCTGTCATTAATACCAGTCCATCAGATTTAAGTCAGGCTCGTCTCTTCTTAAAGTAATGGTTCCCCAGGTATAAAGTGTAAGCCCACAACTAGTACATACTAGTAGACCTCACGAAGCTGATATGCTTACTACTCCGAATAAAAAATATTCCAACAATTAAATGTCACGTATACATATGCCACGAGGCTAACTCGTCACACCGTATAACTAGATCATCGAGTATATATAACAAGTGAGCGATTTCTGGAGATTAGCGACGTTACAATGTCATTTCCATACAGGTATATGTCAGTAACACAGGCTTATTATGTGCAATCGTGCCGTCGCATATAGTTTAATCCCGTCGCGCGCGGCCGTGCAGGCAGAGAAGTGAAACGGACGCCGAGGAGACGAAACGCTGTCAAGAGCTGCAAAGAGCTCCAAGAGGAGAAGCCATCAGTCAACAGCACCGATGGGGCGCGGATCCGCGGGGGTTGCTTCTGCCGTTTGCCAGTGGGACGAGCTCATTCGGTGGCTATCTCTCTCTCTTCTTTCACGACACCCTTCGACGCTCTTTTATCCGCCAGCCTACCCCTTTTGCCTCCGCTTTCAGGCCCACACTGTCCTCGCTCCGTTTGGTGTTTGCCACGACGTGACGACGCGTAAGCGAGTCGCTCTTTGCCGTCTCATTTAAATACTTTGAAATGATTTGATTTTTTTTTTTTCTTTTTTTTCATTCTCTGTTGTCTGTGTGCAGGCGAATTTTTCATCCGTGATGGTTTTTGTTTTTTTGTCTGATTATTTATTTCGACTCTAGCTGTTTGCCTCATTTTTCACTGTACCTACCCTTGCGGGATTTTATTTACTTAGTATTGGATGAGGCCTCTTTAAAGAGTATGATGTACTGTAAAACTAAGGCTACAAAACCCATGCTTATAGGTATATAAATTTAGCCCCGATTTGTATGAAAAAATTTTTACGTAGGTATATTATTTCAAAATTAATAAGTACAAATATATGTGTAAGGGCTATGACCATCGGTTGAAAGAACCGCTTGAAAGTGTACGAAATCTGTGAAAAAATTTGAAACTCAGTAGTGTTATTCTGACTTAACTAGTTTTACAGTAGTCAAGTGATTCTTGCTATCAAGAAATAAAACATTATATAAGGAAAACAAATTTTTTTTGGGGAATTTCAAACTTTCGTTTTTTCAAACTATGTTTTATAGCGACATAGTATCTGTCTGTCCTTGTGTAACATACTTTTTCTGTGTTATCATCGAATTATGCTAAAGATGTGGGGCTTTTCTTTTTTTTTCTATTCATTATATTACATTTATACTACATTCTACGAAGGTGTAGTGGATAATTTACAGACGAATATTATTATGAACAATTCATCATTTGATAAATCGTGTTGACAAGCAAAAATTGAAATAAATAAATTTTGGATACAAAAGTTCGTCAACAGAAGGTTTTGTGTTTCCTTAAGTTTAGTGGAGCAGATACGAGGCTCATGATCCACCCATTGACCAATATCAATTAGTAAATTTGTTTAACTAAAAACAGATTTGCTAGATAAAAAAATTAAGGTTCTACCATCAGTCAAATCAATCAACAAAAAAAACAAAAAAAACAATACAATTTAAAAAATTGAGTTGAAAAAAATTTTTATTACAAGTTACTGGACTTCTTGTATGTTCCTCCACCACGACAAAATCCAGGAAAAGAAAGATCGTCGCAAGCCCTGAGCCCCGGCTCTTGCACTCCCTCAGAGAACTTATTCCGTTTCGTTCAATCATTGTCCGAATTCAGAGGGAAGTAATTCGTTTTTTATTTCTCCTTTGTCGTGCGCGAAAAAGCACACACACACACACACACACACACACACACACGAGACCGGAGCTTTTAGAAAAAAGAGGGTGAGAGGAAGCCGGCTCGGAAGGGCATTTTTGTGAGAAAAGCGAGTTATTCGTGCGAACGCGAACGCGAGCGTTCTCCACGACGACGTCGGCCCCCCCTCAGAAAATAGCCCGGCGACGCAGCAGCAGCAGCCTCCCCCACAGTCAGCCTGCCGGCTTTCTTCCCTCTTATTTCGTTCTCTTTCCCCTGTCACGTGAATCATTAATCTTGCTGTATTTTCTCCGGCGCACACACACTCGGATGTGGATTTAGACACGGGCTGGCCCCCGAAACTCTATGCGCGGAGATCGCGCAGCGGCGAGTGCTCGATACACACGCTTTTTTCGCCACTGGATACTGGAGTGTGGTTACGGATGGAGAAAAATATTCTCACTCACTGGGGTGAGCTGAGGAAAATAATGCTCTCTTTTGTGCGGGTTTTCAATTTAAAAAATTAGGTACAGCTCATATTTGTTGATCCAAACTATATCGTGACACGTGAAATGATGAAAGTGAGGAACGAAAATTTGAAATGAACAGAAAAAAAGGATATAAATATCTTTGATTGCACATGGCAAGAGTGTATTGCGTACATACGGCCAAAGTACATGGTGCAACCAAAATAAAAAACGAAAAATGATCAATGTCTGTGAGCGGAATTTTTTTAATTTACTCGACATGAGTAGCGTGTGATATGTACGGGGAGTACCTGCCTTTCTTTATCATTATTTTTACGATGGTAATTTTTTCACTCGATGGATCATTACTGTTTCTGACCATTAGACGAGAGCGTGAAAAGTGGGTAGTGCGCTCGAGGCTGTATATAATTACAACGCGTGTATGCACTTCATTAGAGCTCACCTGCGTTACATAACAACAACAACAACGCAGCATATGTCGTTTTATTATTAGAGGCTCGATTGAAGATTAATGGTATTTTCTCGAGTACTACACAGGAGGGTTAAAGAGTTCACGCGTCAAAACGCAAAAGCTCCCTGCTCTTTTGAAATTATTTACTTATTAGAGTAGAAAAAAAAATTATAACTATTTTTGAAATGCTAGTGCTTCGTTCATTATTTTTATTTAGCGTTTTTCATGTTTGAATTTCTAATCTAGTTTTTAAGCAATACCTCACACAATAGAGACTGATAATTTTTTTAGGATAAATAATACGTCAAAAAATTAAGGATTTTGAATTAAATATTTTCATTTGGATGCTTAATGTGTTTCAAGAATGAAACTACTATAGTATAACAATAGTTTGCTAAATGATTTTAGGTGAACAGTTTAAAATTTATGGAACCTTCTACCATACAGTCGATCTTGAAATTTACTAACTTTATTATATCTTTTAATTATGAATCAAAAACTTTCACAATTAACAAATAAACTAACATCGTACAAATCCACGTGTACTAATAGATCATAGAGACCCCACAACATAACATATGATTGGCAGCATCTTATGGCGGATGTAGCTGACTTGTCGGAATTAATGATCTTTGGTTGTATTTTTCTTGCAATGCCTTTTTTGAGATGCGTCAAAAGCAGACGTGTTCAGTCAGTGACATTATTTTAAAAATAACATTTTGATCACGGTTAGTAAGAACATTGTTGCATTAGAAACATTTTCAACAAGCTGTTCTGTTTATTAAATCGATTATTTATTATAAATTTTAATTTACATACTATTTTTAAATTAAATTTTGGAACATTTAAATTGTAGAATTACTTAATTTTTCTGTAAATTTCAATTTCGATGAAACATTAATCTGATGATAAAAATTACTGTGTAATTTACTGATTCCAGCATAATACCTCTGTTGGTAAATAAAATGAGTTTTAAACCAATATGTGGTGCATTCATTGGTTGAATGTAATCATTTTTACGACAATTTTCTTTTCTTTCTGCATATAAAAGACAAACTAGTAGAGATAATATATCCAAAACCGATGAATTTTATTGATTTGTAAAAATTTTCATAGCATGTACAATTAAAATGAAATGTGGTCGTTAGAAATTACATCAAATCGTAGTAACAAATAAAGTCTTACACACTTTAATCAAAAAGATTAAAAAACAAATTTTTTAGACATTAATTTCGTCTCTTGAATATTGTAATGCAGCAATTATATACAACTATAAAGTATATGTGGACTTAATAATACGTAAACGCTATTTCTTCCTCTTCTCCCTCCATGGATCGATTGATACACCCGACGGATACAAACCTCCACACAAACCTCTCTAGAACCGAATTTGTCGCCTGATTTCAAACAAATTCGGATCTACAGGGTAGATGTAGAGCATTAACTGGGCCTTTTTTTCTCATCAGCATCTTCAACTTGCCACTGGAGCTCCTCCTCGAGGGAAGACCATCAAATTTCATTTTTGCTCTTCTTTATCGGCCCAGTGTTACCACATGGTCCGGTGGATCCTCCTCACCAAACTCCCATCAGTCGCTTTTCCTGAAAAAAAAAAAAAAATTAAACAACCAAGTAATGTAACAACGATCGCAGCCAGCCAAGCCACACCACGTGATAGACATCGTCGTTGTTTCTCAGCGCGCAACGTGACTGCAATTTTTTCCCAAAGCCGCACAGTCATTCGGAAATCGAGTTGGTTTCGCGTAAGCGCCGAGTCATCCATACATCCCCACATACAGACAGATCCACAGAGCGGCTTCGTTTAATATGATGCGTTCGCGTGCACGGCTAGTTAAGAAAGCGAGGAAACGAAAATGAGAAAGATGACCGTTTTTTTGTGTTTTAGCCGACGAACCGATTTTTTTTTTTTTTTTTTGTTGATTTCTCGAGCGATTCTAATCATTGCATTATAGCTAAATCTTCGTTTTCACTTGGCTCTAAACTTCACGGACCGATTGGCTTCGCTTGCTCTTACTTATATGTGTTCATCCATACGTATAGTGCCATAATTTAATGAAAAATCTATGTACTCGTCCACATACGACCCACTGCCCCGAGCTTCGTTTTTAGTGTGAGAGAAAAGCTGCATCCTCGAGGCATCTCGTTCTCAAAGCTTATCGTTTGTACATTACTCAAGCAGACCTTCAATAACCACGTCTGACGTTCCATGAAGGCGAGAAAAAAAAATCTCTGACGAACAACACATTGACAAAGAATAAAAGGAAAAAAAAAAATCACAGCCATCAGTTAGCTACTCGTACCCAGAACAGATAAAAAGCACACTCAAAGTGCATGTAAGGCCCAACATTAGAACGGCATGTATTAGCACGGCCGCGAGAGAAAGTCCCGTCGCAGCTGCATTTTTACGTTATCATCCCCGTGCGTGTGTACACGTTTGCAATGACTGACCGGCGGCGCCTCGTTACGTCACACATCTGTGATGTATACGCAGGGATAGACAATCGCAAAGGAGAGGAAAAAAAAAAAAAACAAGAGGGAGAAGATTGGCTGCCGAAGCGGTAGAAATTGCCATGCACCTGCGACGGTGATATTGATTGATGGGCCCTGTGTGGCGAGTGCGCTGGTACAGCGAGGAGGAACCACCTGAGAGCTGCGCGTTAACGGGCCGAGGATGACACAGCTGATATCGCCCTCGAAGGATGTGGGCCTCGTCTTCTTTTTCTTCTTTTTGCTAGCGGATTCTACAGCACTTTGTATTGGTCTCGGACGCTTCCTTGTCTGCACTGCGTTGCATTCCTCTGCGCGTGTACAAGAGACCCAATGAGCTTTTACTTGGTCAATGTGACGTGCAATTTTTCCACCTGGAAATTATTTTTCTATTAGTCGAGTGTATGAAGCGCGTGCAATGTACTTACAATGACGCTTTGATTTTATGTACTTTCTAACGCTGCACTGTATAGTGTGTTGTAATGACGCGCGCGTGTGAAATAGGTGCATGAAGAGTATTAATTATGTGGCATTGAGTCTTACAACTTTTAATAAGTGAACTGTACTTTGACGACAAGAAAAAAAAGCTCTCGAGGGCATAATACAAAATCATACATAGTGTGAAAAATCTTTGCTTTGTTTCGAAGTTCTATTGATTTTCGATGAATTGGTAAAAACTGTATTGTTTATTTTGATATATCAAGGTGATTCCTACATAAATAGGTAACGAATCCTCCAGAAGTGCAAATTTTAATTGTTGTATTCGTATCAATTCAACTGGTGGTTCTATCATGACATATTTTTGCACGTGTTGTTTAAATGAAGTTGGTACTTGATTTGAGGTGAACTTTATTGTGAGCGTCTACCATGTCGATTAAGATTTTAAATTTAATTGGTAAATAGATATATGCTATTTCTTTGTTACAATTATTGAAAAAATCACTGAACTCTCACTTGTTTTGAACAAAGTACAATTTTTTAAATATGTAACTTGCATTAAATATTAGTTCTAACGCATTGCATAGATATACTATTACATCTTATTTTAGGCTAATTGAAAGTATGAGTCATTTCATTTTTCAATTTCAAAAATATTATATTTCATAAGTAAATTGAAAGAATACATATAATAATGTTAAGATTGAAAATTCTAGAAGCGTTATTGCTTTGATACATCTTTGTTTATTCTTCATTAGATGATGTATATGGTCTTAAAATTCATTAACGAGCTATTTTGTCTTTTCACTTAGCTAGTGATTTGTTATATGTACATGGTACATTAGTACTTGTTAGTATAAGTGAGGTCAATTGCTTTTTCAATTACAATATCAAAGTACTTAATCCTAACTATAATTATTATCTATAAATTTGTAGAAGGTTTTCGTATTTATCTGCTGAGCGAATTTTTTAACAATTTTGCATACATAGCTTGTGTTTACTCTTGATTGACATTCAAGTAACTTTATATTTTCATCCCCTACTGTACAATGTCTAAAATTCACCCTAAAAACATCCCCCACACAGCTGGTGCTAAAAGATCTTGTAAAAATTGAAACTAATTGATGCAGTATTACAACAAAACAGATTTAAACACTATAAAAGAACAAATTAATTATCATTTGAAAAAAAAATTAACAAGCTGCCCACTTATCTTGTTTTCATTTCGATCGATTAGTCAAAAGATGACACGATTAGCTCAAGTACCAACGCATATCGCAATAATCCGAAAATACAGAGGCAAACCTCCCACCGCCAAAGTCGCAGTGTGAAGCAAAATACACAGCCGGTGTCGAAACGTCAAAGCGATTATCCTGAGGATTACAGGACGCTTACCTATCGACGCGTCCTTTCGAGGCTCAAGCGAGCGAGAGCACGTCTTAATCCCATCATCAGGTCCCGCATGTGTATCCAAATATTGACTTTACCAACTGAGCATGCGTCTCTGTCCCTCCTCCCGGATGAAACACGAGAGACTATACACGAGGCCACTCCGTCTCCTTCTTCCGCATCACCTACGAGGGACAGAAAGAGAGAGAAAGTTAGATTATCCCCTCACCTCGGGGAGGATCATCCCCTCGCTTGGACGCCCAGTCGACAAATTAGCCAGCCAGACGGGGCACACCCTTCCCTCCCAACTTTTTTTTTTCCCCAAGCTCGGGACAAATTTTCATCCGGCAAATGACTTTTAAGTCTTGACCGACACGGGGGAAAAGGGCGGATAATCCCGTGTCCAGAACTCCCCCCGGACGCGTATAATACACAGGAGATGAAAGAGGAGTGCCGGCTTGGCTCGTGCTCTTTAACATACCGTCTCCGCGGAAATTTCGGCCCGTGCATGGCGACGTGTAATTTTCATTCCCGAGGGAGCGAGAGAAAGTACAAGCCGTCGTGGTGCGAAACGCAGCGGGGCGAGGATGGAAGGTGGTGTAGTCGTAGAAACGTCGGTATATATATATTATATAGGAGTCACGTAGAAGAGCAGAGCACGAGCGAGACGGAGGATCATGTATAGCGACTGGCTGGCTGTTCTATCGACCCGCTGTCGTCTCGTACGCCCACCACAACGCCATATATACATCGAGCTGCTCCCTCGGTGGGTGGGTGTGTGTGTGCTGCATCCCCCTCGTGTCTGCGTGCTCCGGAGTTTCCACTCTCTGCTACTCGCTGAATATGTATATGTTGTCTGCCATGGTTTTCGTCGGGTGGGATTTCCATTTAGTGTTCGCGTGCATACGTATCTGTAGGTGCCCGCCCGATGTGCATTTTCCCGATGACTCGCGCTTCTCTTCCTTCCCTCGTCGCCTCTGCTCGTTGTTCCTGAAAATCAGAGTTTCATTAGTTACTTGCAGCTTTGGTTTTTTTTTTCTTTTTTTTCATCCTCGCGGGAATTGGCTAAGTTTCGTTTAATCATTTTTGTAATTGAGATGTTGCGGGATGCTTTGCGGGCGATGATTGGAAGATTGATCTGTTATTTTCTGGGATAGGTACATGTTGGACGTTGATTGAACAAAAATTCTTTTTTAAATGTCCCCCTATTTCTCTAGAGGTTTTGAATATGGTTTTAGGTGTTTATTTTTACGTATTATTTGAGGTAGTTGATTGTTAAAAGTTGATCAAAATATTGTTAGTATAAGAATCGATTTTTGAAATCAATTTCGGGTACCCAACTAAAATTCTACTTTAAAAAATTGAAACTTTGTAAATGAGCCTTCTTTTAGGCAGCCAATTTTTCCAATAAATGATTAAATAATAATTGCTCACTTTGATAAATTTTATATGGTTAGAAATCTGTTCTTATGGTTAAAGAAAATAAGGGTGATTTGGAGAGTTGCGGGTAAAAGAGAGATACTCCGGATTTTCAATTTTTAGAATGTATCCCTAAAATTTAAAAAATTGGTATTTATTTCGCTGATAATCACAACTCTGCTTACTATACGAAATTTTAAAAAACGAACCCTCCGCAAATCATCACTTTCTTATCTTAAGACTAAACCATATCTAAAAAAAAATGAAGTAGCTATTTTCACCCTCAACTATTGCGTTGTAAATCAAGTGCGATGATTTTTGTTTTTACCGAGTCTATGATACTACAAATCATAAAAATTTTTTAATGTAATATCAGGACATGGCTATACCTCAATCGCATAACGAAAAGCACCCTTACATTCGTTCGCATTCCGATCTATTTATCAAAACATTTCGTTAAAAAACGGTATGAAAAAACTTTATAAACCTAAACAATGAGCAACAACAAAAAAGTTGAAAACACAAACTTGTTAATGACTTCCTTTGTCATAAAAAAGTGCTCCAAGAGCTCGAGAGTATCAACACGGGCTGTATAGACCCTAAAAAAATTTAGCATTTTTATTCCCTCTCTCTCTCTCTTCTTTACCTCAGTCTCTTAGCTACTGCCGGTTCGTCCGAAAGGAAGAAACAAAAAGGTGGCGAGAGAGAGAGAGAGAGCTGAGCAGCTCATCGCTGTACAGGAGTTGTACAACCAGCCGACGAGTCCAGGGGTGGGAAAGGGGGGTTCGGCACTCCCGTACGCATAGTGTATCTCTCTCGTTTTACAAAGGGGGAATTCTGCTCGTTGCCGCTCAGCGACGTGGGTCGAGCCGCCGAATAAACCAATAAACGAAGCAACCATCTGCTCGCCAGCCGGCATAATCTTTTTTTTTATTCTTTTCCATCTTTCTCTCTCTTTCTCTTTCGTCGAGACTCTCCCTTTTCGACGGTCCTCGTCTCCGCGCCTCCTTCTTTCTGCGTATGGTATATTAGCTCAGTCGAGGGGCCTACAGAGTTGGCTCTCTCTCTTTTCTTTTTTTTTTCTCCTTTTGAACCCATATAGTACAACTATGGCAGAGCCTCTGAAATGAAAGCCACGAGGAAAAGAAACCAACAGTCGGTGAACATCTCTCTTTGCGTACATTCGCCGTTATAACGAACTCTCCTCCATCGAGACCTTTTATTTCTCTCTTTATCGTCTTTTTGTTTTAGGTTTGTGTTTATGAGCGAAATATCAAAAGAACTTGACTTTTTCAACGATTGCACGTGACAAATATTTTTGATCCATCTTGGAGGGAGAAGAATTTTATGGGGGAGCAGCTCGAGTAGTGTTGACTGGCTATTTTTCCCCGGTATAATTCTAGTGTTTTTTTTATTGCGAATTTCCTCTAGTTTTCATGCACTTTATCTAGGTGGAAATAATTATTTCTGGGATGAGCTGTTGTTTTTTAGGCTTTTGGCATTTTTTCGTCAAAAAATGGTATTATTTACTTGGAATTGTAGTTTTAAAAAAGATTTTTTAACTAATTTTTCGGCAATATTATTCAAAGTTGTTTTTTTATGATGTAGTTTGCCACTAAAAAAAAGTTTTCAAAAAGAAATTACAAAATAAAGACGATAAATTCCATTGAAAGTCGTTGTTAAGTTAGAAAAATATTTAATACACATTATTACAAAATGTAATTTATGAACTTTAGTTACTTTAAAAGCGAAAAAATATTTTATAAAATTACACTTATAATATTAATTTCTACAGTAGATTGAATTACATCAAAAAACAATAATGTCTTTGTCAAAATTTTAAATTCTTTTAATTAAAAAATAAATCACTAATGTTAATTCAGGGAGTAGAATTAATTACTCATCACTAAAGTAATTTCTAATAAAATAGTATCCCCAGTTAAATAAAACACTAATTAGTTGAGATTAATAAATAATTCAAGACACACCAACTGTTAAAAAAATAAAAAAATAAAACTAATAATTTTGAAACGTCTCAAAAAAAAAAAAAAAATTTCCGATGTCCCTCAAGGTCAGACACGCTCAGCAAGGGAGCAGTAATGGAGAGTTAACGGCGACCAAGAATATCGCCGCAGTTGTCTGGCTAAAAGCCAACTCGGCTATTCCTTTAGCGTAGTGAAATAGAGAGGCGAAATCTTTGCCAAACCATTTGAAAAGTACACCCATCATGTCACCTATTTGCAGCAGCTTCTTTTCGAGATCGAATAAAAAAAAGTCAAGTGCAAATCGATTTAGTCTTGAATGGCCGGCTCTTATCTGAATGCCCGTCGTATGTCTCTTCGTATTTTTAATGTTATTGCCACTCTGCCCGAAAATAACATTCATACCCCGTTTCATGGGAGAAAAAAATGCATTGAACCCATTGCCACGAATATATATTCTTACTGCATATATCTACGTACGATTCTACAAAACGGAAGGAGGGGCGGTGGCTAATTTTCCGCACAATTGATTAAAAATAACAGTACATTTTACAGCTGTAAAGTGACCATTTACCGATTATCGTTCGCGTGTACAAGAGACATTGGCCGAGCAAACAGAGACGACAGATAATGGCGAGGACTTTGTGTCACGTCCGCGAACAATCGCTGCAACTGTATTGTTTTTATCTCTGATTGTGAGATCGGCCAAGCGCGCCTTTGACGTGCACAGCACACGCCCAACTCGGGATTGAGCCTCGAGTCTCATCGACTTTTTTTTTCTTGGTATACCCTACGTATCTTTTTTATGCCTGAACGAATTGTGGAGCCACTTGTTGCGGAAATGCTCCGATTTATCTGACTTTGTGAGTTACAATGGTAATGCACGTTGGTAATTTATTTTTATATTTGTCGTGTATACGTACTCTCGTGAAATAACAAAATGCACTAATTCCGATTGAAACGGTGAAATTTGGCAGCGTATGATTTGCAAAAACCTACTTTATACTAAGTGAATACTAAGTATTAACTTAAAATCAGTGATTTTTTAATTTATCAGATTAAAATAGTATATTAATTAGGGCACACGTGTACATAGTTGCACTAAATCACAGACGTGATCGATCGTACGTGAGGTTACGTCGAAGTGTTTACTGTATACCATACCTCGGTAGAGCCAAATAACTTTCTGAACGATTTTTTTGGTGTGTATGTAAGACTCGAGCTCTCTATAATTGTGCTACGAGTAGATAATGTTTTGACTTGACATCGCAAAAAATTTAATCGTGTCAGCAATAGCTTTTGGTATAAAAATTTTAGTTTGAAAGGATAAGTTATTGGAATCAACTGTATGAATACAATGAATTTTTATGAATCGATTAATTTCTCATCAAAGTGTCAAAGAACTTTCTTCAATCAGTAACGACATGTAATAAATAACAATAATAATCATTAGTATAAATTAATGGCGTGTGAATAAACTCAACTTTTCGTTAGGAAGATCGAAAGATAGCATCGGAATGTTAATTAGTATATAAAACAGAACATCGTCAAAGACTTTATGATCTCATGTTTCCCGTTCAATCATCGATTTGACATCAATTAGCCGCTTCCGTGGCACAATACGCTGCCGTTGTATACACGATCAAATTTATCACCGCAGATAAGACTCAATCGCTCTCTTTTATTCGACCGAATTTCCGTAACCCTCGATGTTTGGGATATTAAAATGTGCACTATCGATTATTATGCATTTTTGTTTGTATCATGTTGAATATCTAAACGAAACTGATAATTATTAAAAAATGTTTTACCAAAACAAAATATATCTTGATAGATGATTACAATTAACCGGAGAAGATGTTATTTTCAGTTGAAATTTAATCGTTAAAGTATTTTCGTTCCAAGGACGACCCATTAAATACACACCATCACGTCATAGGATAAAAATAATGGAAATTACCAAATTAAAATTAATAGCCATCTTTCCTAAAAATCAAAGCCAAGGTGACCGGCCATAGATCAAAGCGACCCAACGTAGAACTGGGCCCCACCGCTATGCCCCACCGACTATACGGAGCCGGCAGGTTTTTTTAAGGATCGTCGAAAGGCTCGTAGCGGAATGCGGGTGGAGTGGGTTCCCTGATTGGGATTCTCCCTCTGGTTCTCGCGTCCGGTTTTCGAGTCGCGCGTGTTGCAGAGGAGAGCTGCGCACGTAGGGGGACTATGCGAGCGATGGGATAATCGAAATTATGCAAGCCCTCGCTGGCGCAATCTCGTGATTTATGCGCCAGCGTTGCTTCGATGAAATTGAAAGACAATAGAATTGTCAAACCAACCGTTGCGATGCGTTTAATCAATTTTGGGACGAAAGTCGATGAGCTTTAAAATGAAGTGAATTAAGTTGTTTCTGTTTTTTTTTTTTTTTTTAATTGTACGAATCAGTGTTTTTAGAGGTAAGTATTTTCAATAAAAAGTCAACCCCATCGCGGTGAGACGAGCCGTGGGAGCGTCTAGATTTGGGTGAGTGCGCATGCCCATAAACGCCCCAGATAATCGTGACCCCCTCGAGTATGGGTGTATATGGTATTGGAGCCACCCCTGAATTCCATCCCGCGGTGCGCACGACGAATCGCGCAGCCATTGCCGATTCCGTGGGATCTCCCTTTATTTGAAAAAGTTTTTTAATTTATGGCCCTCCCGAGGATTTTCCAATTTCACGTGTTTTTTCGCGATTGCACGTAGTGAGCTCTTTTTTTTTCATCAGCCAACTTTTGTAACGTTTGCTCGATTGAAACGAGAATCCTGAAAAAGGTACCAGAGACATTTTCTCTTTTTGTTTCGTAGTGAAATTTTTACGTGAAATAAAATTAAAAATATGTTGGCTCCAAGTTACTAGTGCAGCAAATTGAGTCTGAAGCAATTTGAAAAAACACACTCCGAAAAATACAAAACAATTGACAGTCACCAAAGTAAGCAAAAGATCTCTTCCAAAAAAAAAAAAAAAAAACGCGTGCCAGTTAAGATGATGATAAATCTAGAAGGAAATGAAAAAGAAAAAAGGTACAGTGAAAGACGAATGCGAGCCATAAAAACAAGAGTTACGAGTCGGCCGTCGCGCCATCTTTACCCATACGAGCCGACGACAAAGTCACGGGCTGTATACACCGACAACGACCCATCCAACATGTGTCAGTGGCGAATTTCACATTTCAAAAACGCTCGCCCCGTACCACTCGAACCGACAGCCAAACTCCGTCGAAAAGAGATGAAAAAGAAGAGACGTAGGAAAAAAAAAAAAAAAAAAAAAAAAAACGAAGAGACACTCACCTGGAGTAGGTGGACGTAAAAACAGCGAGAGCCGGTCGAGGAGCGTCCGGGTGCGACGTCCGCAGGAAGGTGTCAGGGCCCGTGTAGCACTGCACCGCCAACATCGGAGAGTCATCGGCGAGCGAGCAGATAGGTGTGCGCTCGGTACTCCGTGCGTGGTAAAGGAAAGGGTGAGTGGCGGTGGGTGGGGTTGCCGGGGGGTGGGCAGTCGTAGTCTGGCACCAGGGGGTGTGGGCGGACGACATTCAACGGGTGTCTCCTGGCGCGAGCGCCCACCGACGTCGATCCCGAAAATCCGGGACACACGTACGGGTATAGGACGGCACACCGAGGCGTCCGGGTCTTTCTCTCTCTTGCTCTCCTTACCCGGTGGTACAGGGTGCGCGCGCGTGTCCGTCTCTGGAGTTGATACTGGGCGTCGTCGCCATTGCACCCGCGCACCCCATCGTGATCGCACGTACTGGTGGTGGTGCTCGGGGGATGAGACGGGCACTTTCTCTCTTTCCCTTTTTTTTTCTTTCTCTTCTTCACTTTTTCTGCCGAGGGCACAAGTCGTGAAAAATTGTCGCGTATACAATTCTCCGGTAGTAAAAAAAAAAGAAAAAAGAAAAAGAATAACAACTGCTGTCCGGGCCGGCGATCAGCAGACTACTACGCCGGTCGTTTCAGCTGCAACCCTGGCGAGCTGCTAAGCGCACCGGTGTAAGCTGCCATTAACATAAATTATCATCGGTGACAGTTTACTACCACCATCGCGACCGTAACTGTACCGTCGTGTGTAGTTGCCGGTACCTCCGCTTCTGTGCTCGTTTGCTCTTTTTCTTCTTCCTTCGCCCTCGTTCTGTCGCCGTTTTCGTTCTTCTCTCGAGCTCCGGAATAGGAAGGACCATTCCTCGTCTGATTTTTCTCTTTTCTTCTGTTACGCTTGTGTTTATATACGTTGCCGTCTCGCTTATTTGCAACTCCACGTTAATTGGAATCCATAGAACCTATACCTGATGAAATTTTGTAATTTTAATGTTTCTAATTGTTTGTGCACATCAAATTTAGGTAAATGACAACAATTGTCATCGTTCTCTTGGTTTTACACGAAACGTCAACGTGGTTTTAACTTTTTCAAAATTTATTTGTTCAGCAACGCCGTACAGTTGTGATTCAATGCCATGTCTCGGAGAGTACGAGTCAAACGCGAATTTTAATTTACTTTAGCGATCGATCGGTCAGAGTGATTAGGTGGGGCAAAAAAAAAAATGCCTAGAAAAGGTCTTCTCTTACGTACCAAATTAATTACAAGTACGCGTTTTATTTCACATCTACTTCACCCCAAATGTGGACAAGGGAAAAAAACGATGCTTTGATGACTAAACGTAACGCACCACTGTTACCGCAGGTATCGTGTAAGGCCTGAGGTTTTTTTACTTCCTCGCACCGGCGAGTTCCCTCCTTTGGTGGCGCCGTTTGACTTTTTATAGCCACGCAACCTTGAACTTGCACGACTTGGAAGATGTACGCCTAGCTGGGTCAAAAATACCACCCCACGAGACGACCGGTCAGTGGGATGAACACGTGAACCAAAGGACCCACGACACGCCACTGTCATCGATGCAGTCTACAATATTTGTACACACCACCGCACCGGCTTTTTTTTAAATTCTTCAGTATAAGCTGTGCCGCTATTTTGTTGCACCTTGAGGCACCCGCGCGAACATCCCGTGCACTCCCGTCTGCCGCATAGTACGCTTGGGCCATACACGAGGGGCATGGTGAGCGCTCAGCGGTGGCTGCAGCTCGGAGGGCAAACTTTCACGTACGTCGATGGTACACAGTATGGTCATGGGTGCGGAGAGTAAGGTGGTTCCCGATCGTCGATCGGGTAGTTTGTTGATCCTGTTAGCTCACGTTGGGCAAGGAGGGTACGGTGGATGATACGGTGGAATCTGTTTGTACTTATGATGCGTATCGTTGGTAGGACGTGAATGACCGGGTCCATCCGATATGGATGGATTTATTTGCTGTAGATCTCGCACCGGTACTCGCGTCAAAATTTATATTGATAATTGTGCAATGATCGCTATACGTGGATTTTTTCCTCTAGGAAAGACTCATTGGTGAGCTGATATTTTCACGTGACTGTGCTAAAGGTGTTCGTTGTAAAATGCATGTGGACCCGTTGTTCGTTTGCTTGTAAGAATGAGAGTAAAATTAGTCCTCATTTAGTTGAAACAAAATAAATGTCGGTTCAACAATTGCAAATGCACATAGCTGCTACAGATAAGCTTACTGTTGGTTGATAAGACAAATTGAGATGTAGCAGGTGCCAATCGATAGATGGAGTCAGCTCTGTTTGCCATGAACATATATATAATAAAAGAAAAACATCCCTCCTTCCATTGGAATGAAGCCCCTCCCCTTGATTCCAACCTCCTCATCCACCTTTCACCGGGTGGATCTATGATGGTCGCTGACCTTGTACGGCTGCTCCATCTGCTGAATGCTACTGCAAACTCTCGGTGCCGCTTTTTCAGTCGGTAATACCACGTGCTGGCTTTCGACGGTCTATTTTAATGATAAACAATTTTCTCACGCGTAAAAGCTCACTGGGGTCGAAAGCTTGGTGGTTTTTCCGTAGATGGCAGGATTTATAATTGTCATGTTTTGATAGTTTCAGTTGCACTCGTACATGGACTATAATAAAGGATAATGTAATTTTTTTCCAAACTTACATTTTTTACATTTTTTTTTACAGAATCAACAATTTTACCCAAGATTATGCTATCATGACATAAAAAAATTTGCATTTTATCATTCAAAATGACTGTAGATGAGTAATAACGACTTTTTCTTACAACAAAGACAGCTAATCATCCTTGAACTGCTGGTTACGACTAATCGAATTTGATTCGTTAAATAATATTTACATTAACATACGTTTGAAATTCATACCGGGGAGTAATATTTTATTGTGAATTGTATGAAATATATTTATTTAAAATTTATGGCCATAGATTATAGGTTGAAAAAGTTTCATAGCCAATATTTTGGTAGAGTATTTATCAGTACAACAGTAACAACTTGTCAAAGTAATCTTGGATTATGGGGTTTTACTTTTCTATCACCAGTCCAGGCATCTGAAGTCACTCTTCCCGACGAGATGTTACAAAAATATTACTTCAGTTATTACTAAAATTTAAATTCGATTAAGCGTATTACTAACTACGTAATTATTTTATTTAAACCAACATTTGGTACAACTTCACATGCTATTATAAAACGTAACAAAATTTTACTTCCATGCAACCTTAAAAAAGCGTGCTATGAGATTCGTTAAAAAAATAAAAACTACCCAAGCGTTTGCAAAATCCATCATACTCACCCTGAGCAGATATCATTTTAGCTACAAACGCCTCTCGACAAAAGCGACATTTGATAGCATATTAGCAAATACCCTTCCTCCCCACCACTTCACCCGTAGCTCGACGTAAAGTATCCACATCCGCCTAAAAAAAAAAAAAAAAAAAAAGGTCTCGCTACTGTTATCGTACTGCACGTCACATCGCGTGAACGCCCCAACGCTCGATAAGCGACTTTTCCGTCAGTTGTGGCTTTTCTCTCTTCGAGGCTGAGCTTCTTTTCGTGGCTATTTTCAGGCCGGCAATTGACAAGCCTACTTCATTGAATATGACGTCCTGGTATCGCTGTCCATTCGAATTCGCCCTTCGCGAGGTATAAGAAAGGCTTTTTCTGTCCCTCCCGAGCGTCGAGATGCGGGATGACGTATTGGTATATTTGAGAGCCAGAGGCGAGACCGTACGTTATGTTTATGGCTTATTCAACACAATTTTGCCGAGGTAACTCGCAAAGAAAAGGAAGGTATAGGAAGTGGGTAAATAGGTGACATGGTCTGGCAATGGGAATGCTCTCGAATCACAGGTTGCATTTATCTCATTTAATGAATGGAAAATCATTTAATTTTGACCGTAAATTACGTATATTAACTTGAATCATCCAATAATACTTTTTAAGATAGGTCTGGTATATTGTGGTCTGGTTGTCCAAAACAATTTTTATAAGTAAATGTTTTGTTGAATACGAGCTTCCATCTGCGCCTTTGACGCTAATGTGCTTTATCAGCTCGCTATAAAGTCCAGAAGTCGAGACCATCATTAATACACATTAATTACACTCACCCCGGTTACATGGACATCCAACATCTATGTGGCTTACGGTCATTAATATAAATTCGATAAGGAAAAAAATTTCGCGAATACTCCGGTCTTAGACACATACAAGCCCTAAGTGATCGGCCATTGGCACAACATCCTCTGCTTGGACCGCCACCCTTACATGCGCGTTTTTCCACTTGAGCTGGATCGCTGCTGTTGCCGAATCGTATATATTACGTAAGCCTGTCACTTAGGACCATGTGATTGATAAAGTGCGTGCCCCTTTTTTTCCCCCCATTTGTGTATGTATGTATGTACTATGTCTTCTTTGTCTTGATACAGCCGAAGGACAGAAGGAAAGACGTGTGGGGTTTTTCGGGAGACCTCGGGAAAACAATTGAATGGTCGGAAGGACGCAGGTGGACTGTAAACGATTTTTCCTCCGTATCGTGGGATTATTTTTTTTTAAATCTTTTTTTTTTAATTTAGATGTTTCAAATTGTACTTTTTCTACTAGTATCGAGTTGTAAAAATGACAATAAAATAACGTGTGGGTGTTTCTCTTTTTTTTTCAATTGTTGGTAGTATGTAGTTGCAATAGTAAAACAACAATGTATAGGTATTGTTATGGCCAATGTTGTTCTTTGAAAGCACGCACGACCCGAAATTTTAATGAATCCTTGTGGAGTTTAAATAAAAAAGCTCCTCTGTAGGGCCCACGCTGGTGGCCAAAAACCTCTCGCGTTTCACCCATTCTTTCAATTACTCGCGCCTTCCCTCCCGTACGTACGCTATACGTACAGCCACTCTCTTCTTCCCCTGTGAAGCACCATCGCGCGCACAGAGGGGCATCGAAGTGAAAGAACGAGGAGGGCAAGGAGCCGACGAGCTGCAAAAGAGAAAATAAGCCTCGTGCCGCTCCGCGTTAACCTTTCGGCCGCGAAACTATTACAATTCCTCGCGTCTACCCGCACGCAAGCCTCCCACCCTCCCCCGCACACCCATATACTTGTATATGTATGTATACATACACGTGCCAGCTTGTGTAAAAGAGAGTGTATGTATACGGTGTACGTAAGAAGAAGGTACTGCCACGTATATAGGTAATAGTCGCCGGCACCCCTTCGACGCTGTCTTTCTCTCTGGCATCGCGCCCGTCAGGGGAGATTTATGGCAACTCGAATTCCTCGACTACTAGTTGGGCAAGAGCACACCGCCGCGAGTACGCTCGAGGAGAACAGCCCAACTCCCGTCTTTCGACCTGCTTACAGGTATATACATGTATATACATACGGGCGCGAGGAGCTCAAGTGCTGGGTGGTACACGTATAGAGAGGAGGTTGAGGACTCGCTGATGCCCCGGAAAGCTGTACAAGAGGGCCGGTGAAATATTAAAATATGCGCATTAGCATAGGTTTTACGCTCAGATGGATTACGAAACCTCGGCCCCCTTTTTCTTTGGATACCCTCTCCGTACATCGTTGCGATAACGTTAAGAAATTGGGATGTCTAGTGCCAATAATGAAAATGGAAAAAAAAATATTCTTGACGAAGCGTGGGTGGCACAGAGAGAGAGGGAGGGAGGTGGAGGAGGAGCAAAAAAAAAAGAGAGAGAGAGAGAGGGCAGTAGCGCGTTCTCGTCACTCTTTCGTCTTCGCCCTCCCTCCCTCTCTCTCGTGCTCGACACTCGCCACCTTATTATACGCCCCAGCTGCTGACAGCTTCAGCGTTGACGTGCCTACTTCTCGTCCCGCGAACCCGCGCACGTATAAGCATGTACACCCACACTTGGGAGAGACCGGAGGGAAAAAAAAAAAAAAAAGATAGAGAACCGAGCGAGAGCTGGTGGAGGTGTAGGAGAAAGAAAGAAAGAAAAAACCAACAAACGCCAGACACCGGGAAAACGCGGGGGAAATGGAACGTGAAGCTCTCTCGGTGGACCGAGCCGGGCGTTTATTGTTTCGGTGTCGATCAGCCTGCGAACTCACCCCCCCCCCCCCCCCCCCCGTTTCTAAATTTGAATTTTTCGCTCCCTCACTTGGAGCTACGTAGTTTTTTATTCCCCCATTTTTTACGTACCCATACATTTCATTATAGTGTGGTTGCAAGAATTTTTAGATTTTCAGTCTCCGTTAATTTGACGCATTCCTGCGAAATGATTTTATTATGCGCGCAGAGGCTGCCTCGGGGGCTGCACGCACGCGATAAGCATAATCACTCAATTTTATACTCACTAGGCTTTTAATGTTGTTATTATTATTATTATAAAACCCACACGCGTAAATCAACGGAAGTGGAAATTGCTCCGGCTGCTGTTTTCACGTAAGCTGAATCTTGATCGGGTGGAGGGGAAAAATGCAGGTGACAATTAGGTAAGTAGCTGCTGCAGAGGAGGGAAAAAAGGGGGCAAAGCGAGCGTGGAGGGAGTTGAAAAAAGAGCGATCTCGTTAAAACTCGATGCGTCAGGCAGAGAGAGAGAGAGCACGTGGGAAGAGATCATTGGCGAGCCACTGCGAAATAAAGTCGTCGGGGACTCGGGAAATAAAAGTCTCCTGCATAATGGAAACGAATGTCGTCTTGGTCGTGGAGTTTTGCGCGAAAGTGGAGTGTATGTGGCGTAGAGAGGACGGAAGACACGCGTGCGCGAATCGAACCAGAATGGAATTTATGAGATAGCGCTATTTTGCTTTTTTTCACCCCACGGCGAGTCCCAACAGGTGGTCGCTGTGCTTGATTCTTTTTGTACTCGTGATGTATGGTTTTATCGACTTGGATTATTGTGAAAGAAAGGATCAAATTTTTGGGGGCATTTTAGGACATTTTTTTTAATGCATACGTTTTGCTACGGTGAGAATGATGTGTATGAATAAAAGAAAGATCGATTGATAGAGCAATGTCCTATAGGCAAAGAAAGAAAAACGCGTCTTTGAGTCTTGAGCTATTATCCTAATATCTCTGTATCTTACACGCGAATATGTACATTCGTAGTATAGCTCAATGATAGTGAAATTTGGTATATCTTGAATTAAAATAATTAACATTAATTATACGATTAATATATTATTTTCATTTAAAGTGAAACAAATTTTATTTAAAAAAATCACCTATAGCTGCGTTTCTTCGTGTGATTCATAAAAATATTCTATTTAGTCAATACGATAGTTATGATCTCCATTATTGAGAGTCGTAGGTCAAAATTTAATACTTTCATGAGGTATACACTGGTCTAACAACAAAAGCATAAAATGGGTAGTAGTAGTTTACTTATTTACGAGCAGCAAAGAAGTAATTATAGCTATATATTGTTAAAAACTGTCATCTGCACATCGCTTGAGTGCTTGAAAATAAAGTCAGCTTGTAATATACAACTTCCAGGACAGGGCAGGTAAATGAAATCCAATAGTTGCCGTGAAGCGTAAAAAGGAGTGAAAATGTTCGACTCACCGGAACCGACTTTGTGAAAAGGAAAGCCTTGAGTCGAGAACGAGTTGCGGCAACTGAAAGGGTCAAGCATACGAAAGAGCCAGAGCTGCATGCAAATGGTGCGTTATGGGTTTTCCGGCGACCTTGCGAGTTTCGCTTGTAAATAACCGTATCCATTGGAAATGCTTTCAAAGAAGCATCAAGAGCGTTTGAAAGGCTTGCACCTTCGAGACGCAACTCTTGCACTTCCGAGAGCTGTTGCCCACAATTTTAGAAACTTCGTGTCTCATTGGCTTTTCGAGACGTCCCGGCTTAATTCATAAACGATGTAGGTATTTCGCAGCGAGTTTAGATACGCGTATACGCATCTTTTGAATTTAAAATCGAGGACAGAAGCCGTTGCTGAACGAGTACGTGTGTCATACCCGTAGATGCTGCGCGGATAGCATATACGTATGGCCTGTGTGGAGAGCGAGAGGTCGAGTGACGCCGGAGGAGCTGTCACGAGTGATTAATTTTTCGGCCGAAGCAGGCGCTAAGTACTGACGCCGCTTTAACAAGTGTTGGCTTTTAAACATCCGAATGTTTTTTTTTTTTTTTTTTTTTTTTTTTCTTTTGCACCACTACTGGAACGCTTTATTCTCTGTGTTGTTAATGTCTTTGTTTGCAAGCAGTGCATGCATCATCGGCAGCTGGAGAAATTCATAATTTCAACTATTTTCTCCTCAAGTTTAAAAGGAACAATCATCAACTTAAAATATTTACACTGAATCAGGGATGTATAGGTAATCGTGAGGCAATCAACTGTCGACCTATCACGGGTAGGCTCATGTATCCAGTGTAGCAATAAGCGAAGAAACGCATAAAATGCTCTTGTAAAAAAACAATAGTAGGTATACGCAAGCAAGTGCATGGCTCTGATTTGTTTTCCTCTCTTTGAGTGTATATACCAACAGCACTGTCAGCGCTCGCCCGCCACCCGAGCTAACAGTACATATGCACTATTTAACCTTCCCCCCTTCCGTCCGATACTCCATACAACATATATACACCTACACACGCATTGCAATACGTGCTCGCGTTAAGGCAAAGTATTTGCATAGAGGCAGCAGCCGTGTAGCAATGGTCGTGTATATATAGCAGTCCCCCTGTATTATACTCAGAGTTGCCTCCCACGTTAGCGGCCGGGCTGTCAGTCAGCCGGCACACGAGCTCTCTCTCTCTCTCTCTCGGCCTTCGCAGCCTCTTTCGTCATCGTCGTTCGTTCTATTATGCACCTCGGCGTTCTCTCTTTCAGTTGTTTCCCTTTCTTTTCGAGGCTGCGGATCCTCCCTGTCGCGGGGAGGCATTGTGCCCCCGTGCGACGACGGGAGACGAGACGAGACGTCCAACTCCCCGTGTCCATCCGTCCGTTGTCTCTCCCGCGCGGCATTCCTGCATACGATTACGCGAGACAGAGCTGCACTTACGCGCGTTTTCCTCCCGCCCTTCCCCCACTCGTGCACCGTCCCTTTTTTTTTTTTTTTTCTCCCTTCGGCTCTTTGGAGCCGGCGTCTCTCTCTTTTTTATACCGCGCATCTTTTCTGTACCGAGCTACCGTTGTGCCTCTCTTCGGTATTCCCCGAGTACTCGTATGAAATTGCCGCCACTGCCAACTGTAACTGTGAGCTGTGCGCCGCACTTGTGAAACACTTGTGGATTTTCTCTTTATGGTGTGTGAAAGATGGTAAGGAAAGTGGGGTAGCTTCCTACGTGGTGTTTCGATGTCGAGTGCTTGTAGTTGTACACCTCCACTTTGAGGGATTGATTTGGGTTTAGTCAGGAAAGGCAATAACTTCTTACGCATTCATTGATACGCCAACATTATAATTGATAAGTTTGAACCTCCAGCTTCGGTTGAACACAGGACATGTTATACCCACCTCTAAATTAAGAAAAAATCTCCACCAGCTCTGCATTTAGATATAACACTTATAGCCTATACACCTACGCGCATATTTAAGATTCTAAGGGTTGCTCTTAGATCGAAGGCCTTGTAGAAAATCTACGCGAACTGGAGCAAAGAGAAGCTGCGATATCAATGGGGGCAACTAATGTGTGGGTATACGACATGCATCAGGAGTAACATAGGCAGGTATATAATATGTATAGCCAGCAAAGCGACGGAGGAAAATAGAGGAGAGCGCATTAATAAAACATTAGCCGGGGTGGAAGGGGGGTCGCGGAGGATGTATCGCCGTAGTGTTTATATTATCTTCTTTGATGTCGACATGTGAATTGGACAGATTTGTTATTCAGGCCCCGTATGTACATAAAAGTGCGTCCCTGATATAGTCTTGCTTCCCCTTGTGTGTGTGTTGTGCTACGGGCCCAAAGTTGGCTGCTTTTTTTTTTTTTTCTTTTTCTTGCGCATCGACAGGAGAGAGAGAGCATACCCCGCGTGTCGGGCCAAGACGACAAGATTGACGGACACGAGGCCGACGTTCGACGGACGTCGAAAGAGGAACGCCGGCGCAAAGGGAGAAGTAACAATTCGCCTCCTCTTTTTTCCTCCTCATATGCTCCTTCGTTTTTTCGTGTCCGGTGCTGTTGTTGTTGCTGGCTTTGCTTTCCGGGGGCTCTTTTTACGGGACCCTTGCAGGCTTGAATGCCTGCACACCCCCTCAAGTCGGTGGTACCCATCCGGCTTCTGGACGACGCCCACGTAAATAAAGTATTCGACTGAACCAGGTCTAGTTCTCGAAAAAAAAAAAAAAAAAAAATGTTGAAGCATAGGTGTAAAAAGAGCAAATGAAATTCCAGCGCACGCGACTGGCGTGGAAAGGAAAAAAATACAGGAGCAACGAAGTGATATTTCCCTAATTCCCAGCTAACAATTTTTTACGGGGCAAAGAAGCCAAGGAGGTGGGCCTGGGGTAATTGATGTTTGCCAAGGGAGAAGGAGAACATCAGCGCGTTGTTTAATCGTCGAACGAGAGCGTCGCCTTTGACGTCGCGCGGAATAGCTCTCTGGTATCGACATTCCTCGCCTGGGGAGGACCCCCCCCCCTCCTGCCTCCTTTTGCGTCTATTGGCAAAGCGGGAGCTGTTCAGCCGCGATGGTTGCACGCACACGCGCTTACCTACACTGTGTATATATACACACGAGTTCCCAGTGATCCCGAACCTTGACTCTTCATTAATCACCGCGCTCCGGTATCAATGACTGACTGAGTGACTGACGGCTGGCGAGAGGTATTATATATGCCCGTACTACAAACGCTACTCCGATACTCTCTCTCTCTTTTCTGCTCTGTGTTTCCTTCCCTTTCGTCCTATTCAGCTGTTCTCTCTCTTTTTTTTTATCGTGGCCTCCCTCGCTTGCTTATTTTTTCTGTTCCCCTTGGATTTTTCTTTTTTTTTTTTTTTTTACATTTAATGTAGTTTCCTCAGGGGGGTGCCTTTTGCAGTTGAATGAAATCGTGAATCTCGCGATGATTATTCTCCATCTCCGTCTCGTTGTATTTTACAATACGTGGGTACGTATATACATACTGATGGATGATCTGTTTGTATAGTGCGTAAACTAATTTAATTGAGCATCGAGGTTAATGATCCCTCGTCACTGATAGCGTCAAAATCCCGACGTTTCGATAGCGATTATCTGCCTCTTGTATGAATCATCACGGGTGCGTTAATAATAACAATTAGGTCACCGACACACAAATAGCTGCACAATTGGAAAAATAATGACTACTTTCGAATCTGCTCGTCGGTGCAGGGCACGGGGCAAAGATAATTTATTGGGTCGATTCAAAGGATTTTCCAATGAAGAATCTTTACCGCATCTTCCTATTGACTTTGAATCCAAAAGAGTTGTAATTACAAAGTGTGCCATTGAGATGAATCCTTTTGGATTGCTCGCAACAGTCGAGTCATCATCGGTAGCTCGAATGGCTCTTGTGGGCATGACTTGCACGGGGCTGCCATCCAAGTGTCGAACTCGTTTCTTTTTTTTTTTTTTTTTAGGTCCTCCTCTTTGCCGATATCGTACGTATGTCCTTTCGCAACTTTTCTTTTGTCTCTCCGACAGTGGACAATCATGCCGCTAAGTCGAAATGTTGGTCATGCGTTGACGACTACGTGTCAGGCCCCCTCATAGTTGTCGCATGATTTTATCGCACGTTGTGTAAGTGCAATCGTTTGTTTTATTTTTTTTTATCGTGAAACGATTTTAGTAAACCCACGTATAAATAAACTGAGGTAAAAGTTGTATTCGACATTTCAAAAACATAAAAATTAATAATCAGTGTAAAAAATATAAATTTTACCAAATTTTTTCGGAGAAAACATAAATAAAACTATTTTTTTAATATTAAAAAATAAATTACAAATCGAATGTGCAGAATTAAAATTATCTCAAATAAATTGTATAGCACATTTATAATAAAAAATATTAATTGAAAAAATCGTCAAATACGTTTAAATTTGATACATTNGCGCGATTTTCTTCCTTTCACGCGTATTTTTACTTGTTTGTTATTTTTGGTTTTTTTTTTTTTTTTTTTACATTACCCCAGTACACGAGAATTGCCACGAGTGTGCAATTATTCGCGGACGCGCACCAAGATTCTTATATGCAGACGTGCCCGTCGACCGAGACTCACGGGCGTCCCGCTACTGCCTCTTTTGGTCTTGTAATTAACTTGTTTAATTGCCACGCCGATTCGTTATTTTCGACCGCGTTGTGTAATTGATTTTAATTGAATGGGGACGCGATGCTTTCATCCATATCAGTCTTCCGTCTGCTTATAAAAATTAGAAATAGTAAAAACCAGCATTGAGGCTATTTAAATAAATAAACAAAAAAATAATAAGTCAAAGTTTACAACTCTGTACAAAAAGTGCAGTATGTTATTTTAAATTAATAGACAGCCTCGAAATTTCGAAATAATTTCACCCCTGTCAAAATATTGAACATGAGCCAACTTGATAAATAATTCGAGCAACGAGGAACATGTTCCGCAGAGCTCAAAGTTGAATTAAATGTCCGCTCTCGGTACGCTGCAGGCAGATACAAGACGACGCGCACACAAAGACAGCCGGACGGATAACCCCAAGCAATCACAGCTCACGCGGTGGTGGTATCAATTTTGTAATGTAACACTCTGTGTATAAATCATGCAATTAAGCCCCTCCAAGCTAAGAAGACACGCCGTTCCGACGTTGACAATTACGAAGTCGACAATGTTTCGTTACGGGTGGTATCTCCTCGAGGGAGAGCCTCGCGCGAGTTCAATGATAAGTGCGGCCCTGCACTGAACACTGCGATGCGAAAGTGGAATGAATCTCGGCGAGAGTCAATAGGTATCACCGGCTCTCAAATAGAATGATCGATTGTCTTCCTACAAAAGTTGAGTCTTTTCCTCTACTGCTTCATTTTTATCATCGAGTACCAAATTAATAAAATTAAATATTCTCGAAATTTCATTAACAAAAGCTTATATTTAGGCTGAGGAGAACAAACAATTTCAATTTTTTACGTCATACCATTTAATAATTACAATTTAAATTATTTATATATATATA